>BHDV01070332.1:112116-123119 GCA_005406045.1 Adoxophyes honmai | reverse complement strand
TAGTAAATATGTACATAAACAGAAGTTTCCTTTCAGGATAAAGCTAATTTGAAGTCGGTTTTTTTTTGTTTAAAATTATTTTAGTTTTAAGTTTCCAGGCGCACTGAAAATCAGCGTTGCCGCTTGCCGCAACATAGCTGAGCGCGGCCCTTTATTTCGCGCATACCAATAAGATACTATTTATTTAAATCCATGTCAAAATTCTGTTAATAAATGTATTTATTTCTTTGACTATACCATAGTACAGTAAACTTAGTCCGCCTTTACCCAAGTTTGCTCTTCCCGTTACCCCAGTTAGAGACAATTCTGAAGAATCTACATTGTTATCTGCAGCAGATATGATTTGATTAAAGAACTCAAGTAAATTGGGTTCGGCCGGTGGAGGCGTAATGAGATTTTTTAGTATTCGCAATGTTTCAAAGCGTTGGATTTATGGCTGATCGGGCCTTTCGTTTAGAATCTACGAGTTTTATAGGCGGCTGTGATATTTGTTTGCATTGTCGATCAAGTTACATTTTGGTGATGTAAGTTGTATATTAGCGACACGCAAATAAATACAGAGCGGTTTGAAGATAACGGCCCTAGTTATGGACAGTTTAAGCTAACACGCACCCGTAGTAGACACTTCATTATTTTCGCCCAAAGCATACCTGAACTTATTGCCTTAGTCACCTCTATAGAGTATGTTATAAGAAACGACTATAAAAAAGTATGTTTAGGTAGGTATGTTTAAGGCGACAGGCTAGCAACCCGTCTCTAGCCCGTCTTTATTATACCTCCTAACTAAAAACCCAAAAACTATGCTAGAAGTAGCCTTGAAACGTGAATAAGTCATGGTTTTGTCTAGATAATACTTCATGCGCAGAGTGCAGACCCACCTGGCTTGCGAATTAGACGTAAATTATTAAGTTCGTTATAAATTATGTTCAATAATAAAGTTGCTATACTTATGTGAACTTCTTTTCTTTATAGCGTTTCATGTTCTATACCTACTTCAGTAACATAGGCGTGATTCACATATGTATGTTTAAGCATTGCCAAGTAATTAAAGACCGTATCTTCGAAAACATAGTGTTTCGGCGAGGCGGCGCGCTGGCAGGCCGCCCGCGCCGCGTTACGTGCCAATGGGCTCTGCCAATAAACGAATTATCATAATGCTCTCGAATCTATGTCGGTTAGCTATGCGATTTACTTCATGTGGAGATGTACAGATTACGTAGTAATAATAAGGGAGATTTAGATGAGAGTATTTTTAAACGGTTTTACTTAGCTTACCCCGTTTGTTTTAGACTTTATTCTTTGGTCTTTGGTCTTTGTTGGTTCAAATTTAGAAATGGAAATTTCACCCTCTTTCCGTCAACTGATTGATCTGAAATTCGGTATGCGCTTTTAGTTGTGGTGACAATACAATAATGTACATTCATTGTCATTGTAAATTCAAAATGGCCGCCGCTACAAAATGGCGGATGACCTAATTCTTATCTACCCCATTAATATGGGTATCAATTGAAAGGTCTTTGCAAGGAGAATACAGTGCACTATATCAAATTAAAAAAAAAAAACTAAAAGCTCGAAAAAAAAAGTTAAAAAAAAACTTTTAAGTAAAACGGTATTATACACATTGATTAGACTAAAATAAAACCGTTTTACTTAAAAGTTTTTTTTTAACTTTTTTTTAGCTATTTCCAATAGCCATGTACAATAAACTGCCAAAAACAGATCAGAATTGCATCGAAATAAATTAAAAATTTAACTCTATTCCAATGATTTTGAAAATTTTACGGATAACTTACGTTTATTAAATAGAGTTTAGCTCGATATGTTTCAGGCTAATTCATAGTCGCGTAAGAGAGCGGTGGCGCGCAAAGCGCGTTTGGCAGCCGCAGCCGCCGCGGCTCCTAGATGAAAGCTACGAATTAGCCCGAAACATGTCGAGCTAAACTCTATATTTAATAAACGTGAGTTATCCGTAAAATTTTCAACATGAGTGAGTCTCACGGTAGTTTAATGTTGAATCTATTCCAATGACCTAAAGAAAAAACTATTACTCAAACAAAGAATACAAACTCGTCGATTTAATAAAACGACAGTAAAATTCAGTCTTGAAATAGGTACGTTTTAGGCGACAAGCCAGCAACCTAGCACTATGTTTAATGGTTTAAAACGGCTACGAACGAAGTCATGGTTTTGTCAATGTAACGTTTCGCGTGTTTTACCTACCACTTTTAGATACAAGCGTGATTTGTCGTTTTTTTATCAATTGAATTGTACATTTGGTAAAACTAGATTTAATTGTTATTTACTGAAAGCTTCCATTATTTTCAATCAGTTTTTGTCTTAACGTCATAAAATTGTAATGTTTCCCGTTATCTTTCCTTAATTGCTAATTCACGAAATCGCGTGCTGTCCAAGGAACATTTTCAACGGTATTTCTGATGCTTATCTTGGCATAACCTTGGGTTATACAATTATATCAAATGTCGCAGCGAGCGAATCGATCAAACTGTTAAAATTAGATAACTGCATCTGTTCACGAAACGTTTACATTACCCTGTCATGACTGGTGGATGAACGAAACGCAAATTAGTAATTTAAATTTGAATTAGCTGAATCGCGTTGTTACTTTGTAATTTTGTTTTATAAATAAAGTCCTTCGTTTCGGAATTGGATACAAGTTTTTTCGTTTCAAAATAATTAATATTTCAACATATCATCATCATAATATAATCACGTGTATTCCCAAATGGGGAAGGCAGAGCACACAAAACGCTACATAGACCAAACAATGACTATTTCACGTTTTGTAGTCACTTCTAGCATTTTTTTTTTGGGTTGCAAGGTGGCAGGTACAATAGTGACAGGTTTAGCCTGTCGCCTAAAATATACCTTAACCTATGTCCTTAGTCGCCTCTTACGACATCCACGGAGGAAATGGAGAGGTTTTATTCTAAACCTGACACCACACGGATTTAATATTGTGATCATTATGCTGTCACTATAATACTACCAATTCCAACAGTTTTCAACCCTAATAATATGCTAGAAGTGGCTGCTAAGCGTAAAATAGTCATAATGATTGTTTCGCTTATGTCACATTTCATGTGCCCCACCTACCTCATTTGGGACTACAAGTATGTGACAATGTTCTGCAGTGGGTCAGGAATCAATCGACTTGACTGTAGGTGTAGATAGGTGTACGGAGAGTTGTTTCTCACATGAAATATAGCCCAATACACCTCGAGCCCGGGGTTGTATATTTTTTAGCAATAAAGGAGGCGCGCCATAAAGTACATAGACTCGCTGCCGTCGCACAGCGCTAGCTATAAAACATATGAAGCTATAAAACTTTCATGGCAGTCTTTACTGACGCCGACTTGCAATGATCGACGTTAGAGCTTCATGTATTCCATTGATGTTACGAGTATTCTGTTATATAAAATACTAATCTTATCTTCATTCTGGATTCTAAGCTTATTTATGCCAATTGGCTTCTAAGAGGACTTTTACACGTCATTTTCGAGTCTACCAGCGCTTCGGAACGATCATCAATGTCATCATTAGAAAAAGAATGCCCCGCGAAGTATGCTTTAGGCGACAGGCTAGCAACCTGTCACTATGCTACCTCTTCCATCCGTTTTGAAACCTAAAATTATGCTAAGAAGACATCGTGATAGACATTATCATGGTTTTCTCTGTGTCAAGTTTTGTGTGCTCTGCCTACCCTATTTGGGAACATAGGTGTGATTGTATGTACGTTGTATTATCATTATAAGCTTTATCCTTCCTAGCTCTCGCTACTCCCGCAGCATCCGCGTAATATCTTCGCAGAGGTCGCGCCCGGGCCAAATAGCCGCGCCTGAAGCTTTCATATTTACGCCAGTCTCTAGGCGCCGGGAATGGCTGGATCTCGGGAATTCCCGGGAATTGCCGCGATATAGTATCTAAGGCCTTTGGCACTTGCCTGATGCCGCGGCAGCATTATGCTGCGGATTTTGAACTGCCGTAAAGGAGAGGTGTTCAATGTAAATTACATTTTATCTGACACATTTAAAGTTGACAAAACTGCCTTCAATGCTCACATTAGGCGACAGTAACGGCATTCACCGTAAAAATTATCACCCTTAACGACAGCGCTGCTATCGAAATATCGTGGAAAGATCTATTCTATTCGTATTTTTACCGACATCCAAATGGTTACCACCAGGGCTATTGTCTAACGCACCAATCTACATCGCTTTTAATTTGACAGTTGAAACCAAAAATCGCTTTAACATTGAAACATTTCAAGCGATGTAAATTTTTGGTGCGTTGCATGTGGGGTGGAACAATGGTGAGATTATTGCTAAAATTGTAGTAGTTCTCGAATGGGAATGTGACCCTGAATCACAGATAAACGCAGGGTTAGTAGGTATGCGTAAACAAAACCAATAGATATGTGGGAACACAGGAATGCATAGCTTGCGTCATTTGATTCCCACCGCGCGACGCTATGCACTCCAGAGCTCAGTAGCTTTCCTCCGGTCACACTGTCAATTGGTTTCAGTTAAATAAATAGAGTCATAGTATCAAATCAGTTTATTCATTATAATATCAGCAACCTTGGACCGGGGACGCGCTTACAGGCTACTCAGTAACTACAGTTAGAGTCAGATACGGATACCAACAATAGTATATACCCCCGCAGTCACAGTAGTTACAGATACATCGTTGCAACATGAATACTTTAAAAGGAATTATTTTCCCAACTTAAAGGCCTCGGAATCTCCGTTGAAACCATCCTCGCCCCAAGTGCCTAAATGGATATTGAACGAGGACTTGTTTGCTTTTCTCTTTCGCATAATTTCATTTGGCCCTTTTCTATCTTCTACCTTCAGCCCGCAACAGACTCTACCTGTCACTGTCTAATTTGAGACGTCAGAGCAAGAGAGGTAGTCTATGTTAGTTGCCATGTTAATGTTACTGGTTTTAATTACTTTGGCTTAGCGTCGTGGCATAAAATGTATACGTACAGTCAGGGAAATTAGATGTTTAGCAGGTTGAGATACTTCTAAAATTGGCTTGATTACTATTTCCAGCCAGTTGCATGACGTACCTTTCTCCAAACTAGCGATGTATAAAAAGGGACCATATAACCAAAGTATAATAATAACAAATAAATTACCCGACCACATCAAGAATGAAACAAGAGATGAAATTTTTAGACAAAAATTAAAAAAAATCCTAACCAATTCTTATTCGATAGGGGAATTTTTAGGTGATTCATCAATGTAATTCCAACTGTATATTTGTGAAATTGTTATTTTGCTGCTGTAAATTGCTGTGCCCTGACAGGGTTCGTGTCACGAACATAAATATTATAATTTAAGATCTATTGTACGACATAATTATAATGCAAATAAATGAATTAAATTAAAAAAAAATGAATTAAATACTCAATATCGAACTTCATGGTGAAGTTTGTCCTATAATGCGAACAAATTATGAAGGCGGTCAACCTGCTAAACATTCAGATTCCCCGACTGTACACAAGTCAGTCTCCATATAAAGAACGCTCGAGCAACGCACACATAGACACCGCTCACAGACACGACATCTCGGAACAGTTGGGACCAGTCCGAGCGCGATAGCCGCGTGAGACGGCGTCTGTGAACGATTCTACAACCATTTCAAGAGTATACAGGGTGCTTCACGAGGAAACCGCATAACTTCACCAGCGTATAGCTGAGGTCATAACAATTAAAAAATGTTATATGAACATAGGTCGAAATATGACTTTTTTTTTTACTTTTCATACAAACTCAATAAATTGATATTGGTTCACCAGTAACACAATGTTTTAGGATGAGCTGGCAACGCACAAACGCGCTGGCAGAGTCACAAAGACATTTCTTGTCAAAAATAAATAATTTTCAAGTAAAATACAGTGAAAAGATCCGTTTGCAAACGTTAATTACTGGCAAACTAAGCCGAATTCAGCTTACATTATATTTTCTAAATATGGTCAGGAACACGGTGGTAAAGTTATGCGGTTTCCTCCCGAAGCACCCTGTATAGGAACTGTGAAATAGTAACAAAGTTTCATATTTATTTTTAAGTAAAATATAATAATCGTCGCAATTTAAGTATCATTGACATTAAAGTAAAAATATTTTACTAATTATTATCAACTAGCTGACCCGGCGAACTTTGTACCGCCTTAGCGTAACTTTGATGCACTACTTTATTTTGTATTTTTCAATCTTTCTGAGAGATTTTCTTAACATTTTTTTCTGTAAGTACCTTTTACAGAGTATTAGAGAATTAAAAAAAAAAACAGTCTGCCAAATCGGTCTAGCGGCTAGACTCTAGCCGTTTTCATGTTATGGCGTGACAATGGGAAACGGGTTTCAATAAATCACCTAACTAGACACAATTGCCACTACCGCGATAGTTTTATGTATCTACGCCATTATTGACATCCCTAGGGAGACCGTCGGGCGTAGGTATGTTTGAAAAAGTACATAACACTTGATTGACATCTATTCTGTAAGTATCTGTTTTGCGGTAGTGCTAATAATTATAATTTTGTGCAATAAAATTACTTTTAAGATGCAGCAAAGGCTCGTTTGTCTGAATTACTGTGTTTGGGAGTGGGGGAGGCAGAGTAACGAGGCGGAACATGTCTATAGCTGTCCGCTAAGTGGCTTACGTTCATTGTGAGAAGAGACGATTTCTTACGAAGTGAAAGAAAGCGTACTGGTGTAGCGCACTGATGTAAATATATCATATGTCACCGGAAAATAACACATTCCGTGAGTTTATAAATTTCCTAAAAAATTTAGGAAATTTATAAACTTCCGTAAGATTCCAAACGACAGACAAATTGTATTATTTTACGGCCGTATTTTCGTAAAATAATCAATTTACGTTAGGTTAGGTTAGGTTAGATCAGAGGTTCCCAAACTTTTTTTACTCATAGACCCCTTCCAAACTTTTACTGGGTTCGGTGGACCCCCTGCTGCTACATTTGTACCAAATTCCTAAGTATGCCAATTTTTCCCAGCACCAGCGTGGACCCCCGTGGAATCTCCCGTAGACCCCTGGGGGTCCACCTGGACCACTTTGGGAATCACTGGGTTAGATTATGTTAGTTTAGATCAGAGGGGTAGGTATTTGGTAATACATGAGTGGAGAATGTGTAATACAATACAATTAATCACGCCTATGTCCCCAAATGATAGGCAGAGCCCACGAAACGTGAAATAGACAAAACCATGATTTTGACTTTTTCACGCTTCGCAGCCATTTCTAGCATAATATTAGGTTTGAAAACATATGGAAGAGGTAGTATAATAGTGACAGCCTGTCACCTTAAGCATACCTAATTCTATACTCTTAATCCCCTCTTACAACATCCTTGGAAGAAATTGAAAAGTTTTATTCTAAACCCGACACCTCATGGGTTTGTATGTATGTATGTAACATTATCTATAGCGTTACCTTGTGGACATGATTTGATGTCAGTTCCATACAAAAATGGCTTTTATGGAAATAGTAGCGTGACACAAACCTCTCTCGGAAGCTAATGGTGTAATTCCTTACTATTTTTAGGTGCTACGCGACATGCTACGGGCTACGGCGTAGCCTGCTACGAACACCGTAGACGCAATGCGCCGGGTGATGCAATCTGCCTGGTAGAGAATGTTCTGGAACGTTCGAGTTGCTTTTCTTAGCACTATGCAGGTTTAATAGATAATAGACACATACATCGTGCTTGTACTGCCAAATGGGGTAGGCAGAGCACAGGAATCGCAGAAATCACTACACAGTTAAACCATGACTATTTTCACATTTTGCAGCCACTTTTAGCGATTTCACTTTTTTTAAGTTAAGGGTAAAATAGTGACCGGTGACAGTTAGCCTGCCACCTAAAACATACCTTACGACATCCACGGAAGAATTACATAGGTATCATTCTAAACCCGACATGACACGGGGACCTCTGTATGTCTCTGTAACGGAATTTAGTTAGTCAGATGGAATACCACTTCCAAGTAGAGAATAACTGCCACACATGGGCGTAGCCAGGGGCTTTGGGGGTTCAAACCACCCCCGAAAAGTTCAGCTATTAACATTACGGGGGGGGGGGCTAATTGGGCGATGAATGGTACAGTACCCGAGTCCGACACGCACTTGGCCGATTTTTTTCTTCGACCCCTCCCGTAACTAAATCCTGGCTACGCCCGTGTTGCCACAGACGTCATATATGTGTTGTGATTATTGCTCAGTGTTGCAGTCTAAGATTCGCAGGAATTTGAACGTGTCTGTGTTCGGGATTCTTAAAGGAGGTCTTAGAGAGGTAGCAGCGGATGTGATAATCTCAATAGTCTAACAAGATAAACGTATTTCACGGCTTTAGAGACAGACTTACAGCTAATCCACCTCATACACCCCGCAGCAGTTTCTCAAACAACGCGTGTTTAGAAAACAAGTAAGCAAGTTGAGATGTTTTTGCTCAACGAATGTTCTAACAACGGCCCTTTCTTGCTTACGGGTACACGTAAGCCAACCGCGAACCGACCTGAGAAGCCTTAGACAATTTACAGTCAAAGAAATTGATTACTGTGCCACTTTGTACCTTTTCACAAGAAATGTCACTGTGACATACGATACTTTCTACTAATCAAAGCAATATGAAACTCACTATGAAAAGGTTCAAAATGGCACAGGTATCAATTTCCTTGACTGTACATAAGGCGAATCAAACCAGTACCCCAAGTATCGTCATTATGATCAAAAGATGAGTCACTCTCGTCTGCGTTAAAAGGCAACAGAGTGTCTAGTGCAATGAAGTCGGTCAAGACACGCGTCGATTTCGTTTGCGTATTAACGCGAAGAATCGTATCCTTGTATTAAAGAGTCAATCGAACCGATGCTGGGGTATCGAAGTCCAGAAAGAGAAAGCTGTAAGTTGTATTTAAGCAACCAGTCATCGAAACCTCGTTAGCATGATGTAGTAACTTAGATAGTTGATGACGTAGATGATGATTGACTAAACATTTGTATTACTGGTCAATAGGTGGCGCTATAATCGCTACAAATCTCCAAGCAATCCATCGATATCGCAGCAGCTAAAAGCAACCGGCCTGTAATCATTCCACTATTTCGGCCGCAAACTTCGTCATAAAACTCCGCCCTCGGTGCCATCTGTCAATAATCTGACTACAAAAAATATGGCACCAGGGAATTGCGTTGAAAACTTCCCAAATAGCCTATATCCTAGACTTGGTCGCGCGACACGACATAAAACTCGCGCGTACTCTGTATCTCGCAAAATATCATACATCTACCATCTTTTTCTGTTCTGGCCGAATATGGTTGAAAAAATATTTTCTCACCGCTGAACGTTGACACAATAAACAAAGGTTTCCTTTGTAAAGCAATGCAATGTCAGTACGACTTAAATATGTTCTTTGGTGGGACAGGAACGGATTGGCTCCGATATACACCAAAACTGAAGATCTTAAGAAGGTCACGTATCGTGTAGTGTAGTATTCCTCAAGCTGTTTGCTTGTGCTCTCTCTATTGTACAATTTACACCAATCACCTAGTCCCGAATAAGGCCATTTAATGCATGTGCTATGGGTACTAGTCAATGGATAAACTTACTTTTAAGCTACACACCCAAGACTCGAGAGCAATCATTTTTATTTATACAATCATCTGCCCCGATTCAAACCCGGGACCTTAAGCTTTACAGTCAGGTTCTTTAACCACGAGGCTATCCGGCTGTATGTGTGTAAAATAAAGATGTCTATACAGGAACGCAGGCGCGATAGGTAATAGCACCGGTCCGTATTCGCCACACGAAAGGTCTAAGCAACATGGCTGCAGGCACGGGAGCTCTATCAGTCTCCATTTATACATAATTCATGTCGGCTGCTCTTTATTTAGATACACGCGCTGCCTTTTAGATATCGACTTAGCTTTGGTTGCTGCGACATCGGATTTATGGTTTGGGTAACGAGGCGTTAAGAATTCAGGGGTTTTGCGTAGCGAAACAAAATGTTGACTCATGTCTTTTTCTGTGTTGAACTTTGATTGAATGAGTAATTACATAACCAGGAAAGTTGCCGATGCGGCTTTTTAAGGTTTCGTACCCAGATGGAGAACACGGGACATTATTACTGAGACTTAGCTGTCCGTCCGTCCGTCCGTCTGTTTGTCGCCAGGCTGTACCTCACGAATCGTGTTTGCTAGAGTGCTGAAATTTTCATAGATTATGTATTTCTGTTCTGTGTGATGTCCGCTTTAGAGAATAACACCTCTCGTATTGCGTATGTACATATTTCTGTTGAAAATATAACCACAAATATTAAAATAATTTACGCCCATATGATATTTTTTTGGTGTCTTTGGTGCGGAATCTATGGAGCACGAGTGCGACTCGCATTTGGCCCGTTTTTTATTTTGAACACATCCCTTAGGTGATCAGTAGGCTTAGGACTTTTGGATGCTCGCCGTGGTTCTAGAATGCATGGAGTCGCCATTATCTTAAATATTTTTGACAGTGTCAAATAAAAGTGTGAAAATAAGTGTCATGATTTATGCCGATATATCAGTATCTAATTCATTTTATCATAACTGTAGAGTTATGATAAAATGAACTTGTGTAGACAAGTTACAGTACCTCATCGGAGTTTCAATAGTGGCGCATAAAAAATGCCTATTAGCTGCTAGAAGATATTTTAGTTTTAATTAAATATAGTAAATTATTATGTTTAAGCCAATACAATATTTTACTAGATTATTTTTTAGACTTAGAAAAAAATCTTACTGAAAATTTTAACATAAATGGCGACTCCATTGATTCTAGAACCACGGCGAGCATCCAAAAGTCCTAAGCCTAGTGATCAGTAATCTATTCCGACGTTGTATTCTTGCCGGGTTGCCATTGACGCCATGAGATTGAGGATTCCACCATTGACTGCGGGACTATGAGTACCCTTAGAGTAGAGTTTCAG
>BHDV01070332.1:79875-94094 GCA_005406045.1 Adoxophyes honmai | reverse complement strand
CGACACAGGTTGCATCCCACACCAACACTCGTCCCTGCTTCCACGGAATTAATGACATTCCATCCGGTCTCTTGCCATCATCTCTTTGAAGTTGAAAAGGTTTTTCAAATTGCGCAAAAACATTGCGAGTCATTGAAGTTGTCAAAACGGGAGTGACGCAACCTTTGTTGAGGTCGCAACTATACAACTCGTAATACTGAACCTTTTCATCCCTTTACCGACGAGTGAACATAATCAAAGTCACGTACGATCAAGGAATTTAATTCATGAGCCACCATAGAACCCTTATTTCCCTTGATAGTTAATGTCACTATGATGTTTACTGTGAATTGCTTCCATGGTGGCTCATGAATTGAAGTGCTTGACTGTACCTACGCTTAGTATGATGTCAACTGGGTAATGTATTTTTTAAATATTTTTCCGACAGCTAAATCAATTCTGGACGCTGAAATTTTTAGTCATATTCGAAGTGTCCGATATAATTATTAAAATTGTGTATTCTTCACCTGCTGCTTTATATGCAGACCATGCTAGGAGTCCAACTCACACTTGGCTGGTTTTTTTACGCATGAAAAATGTTGAGAAACACTACACTAATAAAACCAGAGGCGACACTTTGTAGTTTGTAGGGTTATCTACTTATTTCATAAACATGGTATATGAGCGCGAACAGCAAACAGCGCTAACGCTAGCGGCGTTCAGCGGTTTTTGCGCCGCTTCTCTTTATAATAGGTTCCGTGAAATGGGGTGATTAGAGATTGCAGGGTTATGAATGGAAAGAGTAGGTGTTTTAGTGGGGTGAATGGGTTTTTATAGGGCATCGCTGCCTGAGTAATTCATTATTATAAAAATGGAGATATGACTATATTCAAAATCCTAAGTTGTCAAGCCAATAATTTGCTTTACTCACTTTAGTCTGAAATCCCGTCTCACCACAACAACGGGGTGAAGTGTGCCGACTTAATATTTTGTAGGTATTTGTCATGAAAAAGCATGTCTATGACAGAGAAACTATATCTCTAACTATGGTGGTATTATTTTGATTTTAACTGTCTTTTGTGTTCGTCAAAACGCGGCAGCATAAAAATGTAAATGGCCAATATTAGCCGGTGCATTGTTAAGTCGCACCGGCCTCGCCGCAGCGGTTGTTGTCCAGTTTCCAACATCTTGTCAACAACACGAGGTCATTTTGGATGCGGATATTTTTGTGGCTTCAGTCTTAAAAATATCATGGCTTGTGCCACACAATACATAATTGTTCGTTTATGTACAGTCAAGTGTAAAAAAAAACAAATGTAGGTACTTACTTACTATTGTGCATTTATGTATGACGTATGACTAAAGATTTATGCTCCGGATTTGAGCTACGAAACATACCAACACATCATACCGTCGTAAGGGGCAAGGATAACAATAAAAACTAGACATCTTAGTACAATTTTAGTTACGATTCGTGTCAGTAGACCAGCCGTGATCTTGTTTGATTATGTCGGCGGCGCGCTCGGCCATCATGGCGACGGGCGCGTTGGTGTTGCCGCTGGTGATGAGCGGCATGGCGCCGGCGTCCACCACGCGCAGCCGGCGCGCGCCGCGCACGCGCAGCCGCGCGTCCAGCACCGTGCCCAGCGCCGCCGTGCCCACCGGGTGCCACACCGTGCACGCCAGCTCGCGCGCGTAGCAGCGCCAGTACGCGTGGCTGCCGAACTCCTCGCCCGCACACCCAGCGATTGGCAGCTGCACCACGCGCGCGCCCATGCCGCTCAAGCTCGTCGTGTTCAGCACGCGCAGGTAGTGCTGCAAACTCTCGGCGTGGATTTCCAGATCCCGATCGTCGGAGTAGTAACCCAAATAAATGATCGGCGGATCTTTGGGGTCCGTGCTGCGCAGCCGCACGTGGCCGCGAGACTTGGGATGCATCAGGTTGATCTCCGTGAACAAAATGTTGTAGTCCTTGGCGACGCGGTCGAGCTTGTCGCAGATCTCGTCCTCCAGCTCGTAGACGCCGGCGCAGTAGGTGAGCGGGTCGCGGGAGCCGGCATCGATGGTGTACGCGGTGACCTGGTAGTCGGGCTGCGCCTGGCCGCGCAGGGACACGTAGCCCGTGATGGTGGGCAGCGCGTACTCGCGCAGGTCGGCCGGCTCGGCCTCGGCCGCGGCCTCAGGCGCCGGCGCCGCGCCGCGCTCCGCTGTCAGGTACACCGGTGCCGTGATGTGGTCGTGCAGGTTCTCTCCGATCGGCAAGTCAAGTAATAAATTGATATCAAACTTTTCCAGCTCTTTTTTCGGACCGATTCCGGACAGCATGAGTATCTGAGGAGTGTTAATCGCTCCAGCTGATAAAATGATTTCTTTGCGAGCTTTGATCGTGATCAGTTTATTGTGTTGCGTGATGGCTTCGATGGCAACGGCGTTCAGGGCGTCGTCGAAGAGGAACCGCGCGACGTGGGTGTGCTTGAGCACGTGCAGGTTGGGCCGGTCGGCGACGGGCGCCAGGTAGGCGACGGCGGTGCTCTGGCGCAGCCCGTCGGCCACGATGTACTGGCCCTCCGAGAACACGAGCTGCCGGTCGCTGTTGGCGTCAAGGAGTATTTCGTAGCCGAGCTCTTCGAAGGCGTCAAAATAAGTTTGCGTTTGATTTTTATCAGACTTTCTTGTGATGCCCATCGGACCTTTGTCTCCGTGGAACTTCCTGAATTCCGAGTTCATTATTTCTTCATCTTTAAGGTTCTCGCCCTTGATGAAGTACGGCAGCACGTTGTCCCACTGCCAGCCGGCGCTGCCGGCGGCGGCCCAGCCGTCGTAGTCGGCGGGGTTGCCGCGCACGTGCAGCATGAAGTTGGCGCTGCTGGAGCCGCCGAGCATCTTGCCGCGCGTCAGCTTGATGTTCTTGGTCTTGTGCGCCTGGCTCGAGTACCCGTCGTCGACCGTTTGGTAATTCCAGTCGTATTTGGAACCCAATACGTAGGTGTACAGCCCTGGTAGCTGGAAAAAAAGAAGTTAAAATTACAGGCTCAAGCGGGAATTATGGGAGGTTTTTATAAGTGTAGTTACCAAGGCCTGCGAGGGCGGGTCGCCGCCGGCCTCCACCAGCAGCACGCGCAGCGCCGGCTCCTCGGACAGGCGGCGCGCCCAGCACGCAGCCCGCCGTGCCGGCGCCCACGATCACGATGTCGTACTCAGCACCATCTGCGACGTTCGATTTATTAGGATACAAAAAGGAAAAAGTAACTTTAATAAAAGTTTTTTAAAAATCTTTCTTGAGTTGAGAACAAGTAGGAACTAGAGGCAGCAAATTTGGATTAAAAAACACAGCTAGGTAGAATTAAAACATTGCCAAGGTCACGGTTTACATGCAGTTGTCACTACTAAAGTATTTTTGAAAGCTGAAATCTGATAGAAAACCTTCGGATCTGATAGTTTTGACTTCGATCGAGCATTTGACGCAGTTCACAACCGTCACCAATATTGACACAGGTTTTGCGCAGCGCACCTGACACATGCGCCTGCGGCGGCATGCGCACGCCGATGCAGAGGTAGGGCCTGGCCACATGTCCACGACACGACGTCGTAGTCGTAAACCGACACGATTTTTGCCGTGAAAATCCACGACGCGCGTCGTGAAGTTTTCCGACCGCTGCACCCGGGCACCGACGTCGTGTCGGAGCGCGACACGATTTTTGTCGTGAAAATCCACGATTTACGCCCACCACGTGCCGCGCGCGCATCCATGTCGGCCACATACCTACTTCAGAACGTTTTCTACCCTTGACTTGAGCTGGCTGTGGACAGCAAAATTGTTATTTCAAAACCCCGCTATAGCTGTCCTCCTAAAATAATTAATCTGAACATCTGAGCTGCATATTTCTAAATGCCCTGCATAATGCGAAATATAGCCATTGCATAAACTTTGGGATTAAATTTATTTTTATGACAAAATTTTATGTTTAAGCAGTTCTCAAAAAGTTTGCATTAAAAAACTATTTGTAACTTTTTGTACTGTTAGTACAATATAAATTAAATTAAATAGGAATAGTTAGGTACGTGTGAAAAAAAGTAAATCTCATTGAAATTGATAAATAGTACCTACCCGTGATTCAGAATATACCAAGTTAAGAAAGTCGTGTTCTAAAGTAGTCATGGAATTTCCTATTTAGGTTACGTAATTAAATTACGTAAATCTAAAATTTGTGTTGTTTTTATTGTTCTTGTTAGGGTTTGACACTGACTAATAAGGGTTTATGATAATGCTATGTATGAAAGTTTTCGCTCACTAATTGACTGAATAACATTTCAGGTATTTTTTTTTCCCATGGTAAAACATCGTACATCGCAAGAAGTACGCGAGTTGCTACCTTGCTGCGTATTTAGCATAGAATTGGACAATCTCTGGAAAGTAATTTGGAACAATACACATAACATAATAGCATTCTGCCTATAGTCCCAAAGAAGATGGGCAGATCTTATTAAACGTTATATTGAAAACAAATGTAAGATGATTAGATGTTTACGTATCAATAAAGTCAGATAAAAATGAGATACCTTTATAGTGATACATTGGTAAATTATTTTAACTTTATTAAAATTTACATTTTTTCAAAATTTACTTTTCAAAAAATTCAACACGCTGAAAACTACTCACTGGTCAGGGAAAATATTCCTTCAGGATGATTTTCGAACTAAAACTTTAAGTGTTGTTGAAAATATCTGAAGACGCTTAACTCTGGATACCGCAGCGTTCCGCGGACTCCGGATATTTGCTGCAGCGAACCGCAGGCTCTGATGTGTCGGCGCCGGCGTGAGACTAGCATCACCACACCTCCTGCAGACGGAGGATTCGCTCTTTATCGTGCATCGCTGTTTACTGTTGGCGGCCGGATAGCCCAGCGGTTGGAGAACCTGACTGAGAAGCTTAAGCTCCCGGGTTCGATCCTCGGTCGAGCCAGATGTCCGTATGATAAATACGAATGTTTGCTCTCGAGAGATGTTTATCTATAAGTAACTTTAACCGTTGTCTAGTTAAATTGCCTAATTTGGGACTAGGTGAGTGGTATAAATATTGTTCAATGATAAAAAAAAAACTTGTACTAGGTAATTGCGGGTGAACGCGAAGGCGCCTCGATATAATCCCACACACATTTTTATGGTCACACTAGTTACTACGTAAGAAAGATAAATAGCCGTTTCATTGTTGAACTAGCTTGTCTTAATTGTCATTTTAAATACCCACGCATACTGTTATTGAAGGCGAAATCGGCTTGGAATTGTCAAAAAAAATACGATGTCGATAGCGTACGCGTTTGTACAATAGGCCGCCGGCGATAGCTACGTAAGTGTAACTGATAGCGTGATGAATTAGAAGTCTATTGATAAAAGTTTTCATTGTTAAGTAAATTGGAAGGCCTTGAAGATGAGTTTGATCGCGAATGAACTGTGAAAATCGATAGCTATTGTACACTCGAACCAATTGATTCCTGGACCACCCTAGAGCCTATTTACAGTTAGCACGTACATACATACATACAATCACGCCTGTATTCCCAAACGGGGTAGGCAGACCACACAAAACGCTACATAGACAAAACTTACATACATACATATTCTCACGCCTGTATTCCCAAAAGGGGTAGGCAGAGCACATGAATTCAAAAATTCAGTGCCACGTCTAGCAATTTCAGGGTATGCAGATGGTTAAACGTGATATTGCAGTGACAGGTTGCTAGCCCATCGCCCACAATACACTAACCCTTTCCCAGAGTCGACTCTTACGACACCCACGGGAAGAAAGGGGGAGGTGCTATTCTAACCCGGCACCACACGGGAAACAAAACTTCTAGCATATATTTTCTAGGTTTTAAGGTGGCAGGTACAATAGTGACAGTTGTTAGCCTGTCGTCTAAAATATACCTTAACCTATGTCCTTGGTCTTACGACATCCACGGAATAAATGGAGAGGTGTTATTCTAAACTCGACATCGACACCACACGGAAAAACTAGACCTTCAAACCTAATAAATATGCTAGAAGTGGCTATGTATCATTTTGTGTGCTCTGCCTACCCGATTCGGGAAAATAGGCGTGACGAATGTGTTGTGTATGTGTGTGATAAAGAAGTTTTGAAAAGAAAGAATCACGTGCTACGAGTGTGTCTGGCGATTCGCGGCGCACGTGTTAATGCTACTGTTTCTGTACCTACGCACCTGCAGAATCACTAATATCACTATTCAGAACTTTTCCATCACGTGTAAATTTCAAAATGATCTCCCATAATCGGATTAGCTGTACCATGTCCATAGGTTTGGTTTAAGCTATTTATGTTGATGACTTAGCAAGCAACGTGGAAGTTAGCTTTTTGACTAGATTAGGCTGATAAATTATAGTACTGGCATAGATTGTGTAAACATCAAAGCAATTGAGTTATTTTCCTGGTAACAGAGCCATCAGTGGCGAGGCGGGCGGCAATTTGGCTTGCCTCCATCGCGCGATGCCGGCACGAAAGCGTTATCACCGCTCCGCGCGGCAAACGGACGCGGCGACGTCGCGCGCGGCGCCGCCGCAAACACACGAACGTCGAGAACTGACGCTACTTTCATTTTACATGACGAGAAGTGACGCTTTGTCAACACTACGCGCCGGAAAATTACCCTTTGTTCACCCTCAAAACGGAGAAATGACACTTTATTCACTGTACAAAACCGAGAAATGATGCATTGTTCACTCTACGAGCCGAGAAATTACGTTTTTTACTCTACAAGCCGATAAAATTCTCATTTATCCTACAAGCCGAGACCTGACTCTTTGTTCACTTTACAATCCTAGATAGACACTTTCACTTTTCATTCCGATAAGTGACGCGTTCCGCATTCTAGACACCGACTACTGACACTTTATGATATACGTCGACTATCTATGACTAATGTCTACAAACATAAAATAAATAACATTTTGGTGAATAAAAATTAAACACCGCATCAGATCAATATAAATCAGCCCTATTGAAGGTGTTTAAATTGCAAGGTATTACCCACATAAACTCACACACATTAAATAAAAGCATACCTATACCCAAAGGCGTGATTTTTATGTATGTATGTATGTATACCTATACCTGATGAACCCAGTCCAACTACAACAGTCTAATCGGGCAGTCCGATCGGCAAATCAGGCTGATCTGGCAGTTCTGTGAATTTCTGAGGTCCCGAATAGTGGCCCGAAGCACCCCGTAGTCTGGCGCGGCCTATCGCGCCCCATAATCGCCCGCTCGGGGCAACCAGCTGGGATATTGTCTAACATGCTCGTAATTGGGATTGCTTTAAATTTGACAATAAAAACCAGTCTTGCTTTAAAATTGTAATGGTATCAGGTAACGACATGACTGTCGAAACTGATAACTAGGAACGTTTGATGCAATTGAGCAAATTCGTTTCGCTTAAGCAAAGTGCTTGTCAGCGCTTGTCGGCGCCTATCTACCATCTGTCTGCAGCAAATAATGAGTTACTTTTGGCCACATAGCCCTCAGAGGTGCGGATGATTATCAGTGTCTGATAGTCATCGGGAAAGTGGATGGAAAATGTTCAAGAGGCCGAAGCCCGAACTGCTGGTCGGACCAGATCTCAAAGCAGACTGGGTTGACAATTAGCAATGCACACGATGCAGCTGACCGTGGCTCGTTGGCAAGCAGTCGACTAGCTGAAGCAGAGTCACGATCCTCAACAATGTGGGGCAATGGTGAAGAAGAAAGCAAAATGACAGCTGGGGATCGGTTACACGAAAGCATTTAACTGAGATATTCGGGATCACGATCGCTTTCCATCGTCAAGGCCATGCCGATTCCGAATGCGTTAGCGTTAGACAATGCCTGCTGTTTACGTTATACAACGGTTAGGTACGGACGGACGGCCATTTAACTCCGTCACGCAATTAAAGAAACACGGGAGAATGAGTCACGTCAGGTTATCGGTTAAGATAAGTTTACTACGAGGTTTTAATTACAGGCTTTAACATGTCCTCGATATCAACGTGTTCAAGAGTAAGGTACTGAAGTCCACGCACAACAATTACAATATTAAAAAGCACTCACGCCTTTATGTCGAGATTAGATCGACACGTCGGGACAATTTCACTTAGTACGCGTTTATGATCCCAAAGATGGGTCGCGAATCGAACCGAAACATGTCGTATTGACTTCGGTATAAAGTCGTGAGTGTATCCGTTTTTATTCTATTCGGTTGGTGTCGGTGATGCTTTCGCGTACACCGCTACCCAGGGTATCCAAATACGGAAGTGTCCATGAAACATGCATTTCCGCTCTCTAAACGCATCAGCAACCTCGCGCAACATAAAATATACCTACATAAAATCCCATCTGCAGTTTACGGCGGTTGACAAAATATGTCGTCACATTGCAGCGATGCAATTTCCTCAACAAAATAGTGCGCATTTTTCGCGATGCGCGGAGACGGGGTGGCGGCGTGTTTACAGCGGATGTGTACAGTCACGAACAGGGATTGTTGAGCCACTTGCCACTGTTCGCAATTTAGACGTGTAATCAATGACCGATGTGACCGACTAGATGTCAGCTATTGGATTAGTATTACACGACCAAGTTACAAACATAGGTAAGTGGCTCAACGATCCCTGTTCGCGATGGTACTCTATATTTGATAGTTACCTGACTGAACCTTTTCACAAGAAGTGTGATTACAACATACCATATTTTATTACTAAGATGTTTTAAAAGTCACTGAAAACGTTCAATAATGGTGTAGGTGTCAAATGCCTGTGCCTAATTAACACCAAAGCTGAGAATGTAATGTATTACGGGGTAATGTTAATTTAAAATAGGTTGGTTTTGAAAAGATTAGCGAATTGTATAGCTCCCTGTAGAGAACTATCAAATTTTAAGCAAGGACAAGCTCGAGTGTTGTAGACTGTTATAAATATTTATCATCTGGTTTTCGTGTCTGCCTAAAAACGTACAGATAGTTATGTCACCAGAACTCCATATTCATGGTATTTGATGAGATGACGTTAAAGCTCTGATATTATTTGAGTGCTTATAAAAGATGTCTGATAATTTTTAGTCGAAAATGTTTAGTTAAAAAAAAAAACAACACTTAATTATCGTTTTTCATACAAAGCGTTGATACAAAGTTTGATCTCAATCAAACGTCAGATGTTTACCTTGATATAAGTATTTGACTTCAATTTGCATAATAAAAACCGTCTATTTATTTTGAAATTTGCATTGTTAGCGTGAAGAAAAAAATACTTACTACGAATTTGTCCCAGTAATGGGGTTCAACCGCCGCCCAAAGCATTAAAATATTTAATACGTATTCTAAACTGCCGCATCTAATTTGACAATGTAAATGTAAACAACATTGAGACAAACAACATTCTCTTTGTTTAAGTAGGCATGTTATATTCTTTCTAGTAAGTAATTTGTAATTGATACATACATACATATTTTCACGCCTGTATTCCCAAGAGGGGTAGGCAGAGCACATGAATTCAAAAATCCTGTGCCACGTTTAGCAGTTTCAGGGAAACCAGATGGTAAACGTGTTATTGCAGTGACAGGTTGCTAGCCCATCGCCCACAATTGATGCTTAATTAAAAAAATACTTTTCAAAACAACATAAACTTACGGGTTTTAATACAGGCGTAACTGGCTTGAGGAATGAATTTACCTATGTATGAGTTTAAATAACTTTGCACTTTGAGTAAAAATCGCAGAATCGTTGACAGCGGCGGTTGGAACTACTGGGCGGGTCAAAAGGGGTAGTTAGATTTAGCCAGGTGATATTAAGTATTCGCGCACTTTTGTGTTTGATAGGTTTTGGTTCCCCATTAGTCCCATTTTAATTTCATTAAGATCTAACAAGCACTTTTTGAAATATCCTTTAAATAGTGAAAGACATCAACGGCCACACGGGCAATAGGCGTCTCTACGTGTGAACTTCCACAATATTGTTTTGGCTTTGGTAAGACCCCGGTGGTAGGAGCTCACGCAGAATATGTCGGGACTGCTACAATTTCTGATTAAAACATTACGATAGTAGCAAGGAAAGTGACATTTTATTTTAATATTCATAAGTTGTTGCCAGCCCTGACAAGCGCCAATTATTCGGCTGCTTGTAAACTAATTAAGTATGTATGTATGTACGTCAACATTACTAGACATTGTACGTATACTTTGGATTCTAAATGAACCGTAAATGTACCTACATCGCAACATTATAATTGCAAATGTATCACATATCGAGTTCATGTTATGTTGGCGAATGTTTGTATCGATTCAAGGAATCGCGTTGCGGTCATTAGCCGAGGATTTATATAGATTAGAAATCCATTTCATACGTCCTTGCAACTAAATGTAGTCAGGGGAGGTCCGCTCCGCAGTTAAGGTTCGCTCCGCCGGCGAGACCTCGCGAAAGGTCTCCGGTAAGCAGGTAACGGTAGAAAGAGAGCAATATTTTACCTCCAGACGTATATTACTTCTGTGACAGATATTTATCTCATTATTCTACTATATCGCACGTTAAATCCAATACCCGGCACTATCCTAAAAAGTGTAATTGTTCAGGAGAGCCAATAATAGATTTTTGATGAATATAATTAGTTATAGCGAACTCACCATGTACATGTTATGCTATTTATTATTTTTATCTAAAGGATAAATGGTTGCTTGTCTATTTTATATAATAAAATGAAACATTTTACATTTGTTAGATATTTTTATTAAATAAACAAAAATGTTGTGACATTCTTCCACTTAAAATTTTTCATTTAAAGCTAAAATTGTTACTGATTCTACAAAAATATATGAAAAGTCGATTTTTTTTTTTGTAGCTTAGGTTATTATAGTAATTTTTATCATTAAATAGAAAGAAAACAATACTTTGTCCAGTAAAAACAACTTTACAATGTAATAAATTCTGTACTTAGGAGCAATTACAAAAATATATACTTAAGTTCGTTGTTGACAAGATTCATCTTCGAATAAAATTCAACTATTCGGAGTTAATAATCAAAGCCTTTATCAAAAGAGTAAAGTTTAACTTTAATTTTATACACACTTTAATCAGTCATCATCATCATCATCATAATTCATAAGTCATAAAAAAGGCAACTCTTAATAAAAAAATCGAAAAATTAATATACACAGTTTTTTCGTAAAACATCATTTAGGAACAAATATATATTATTTATAAAAAGAACTAACATACTAACGCGGTGTTGAAAAAAAAACACGGATAACTCACGTTTTTAAATCGAGTTTAGCTCGACATGTTCCGGGCTAATTCGTAGCCTTTCATCTAGAAGCTGCGGCAGCTGCTGCTGCCAAATGCGCACTGCGCTCTCTTCGCGCGACTGCTTGTGCTCGACGAATCTGATACCGGCGCACAAATACCTTCGTTATTATCGTCATTTATAACGAAGATAATAACGAGTGCTACTACCGAACAACATTAAGCGAGTTACTTAATAGACCCAAAACAGTCTCGCCACTGTTTAGGGACCCACCCCTGGCGTGTAACCAAGGTATAACTGTGACATTACATATCAGTTTTTTTACGTATACCTACTGCAAAAAGAATGCTGCGAAATATTTCGTATTTATTTTTCATAAAAATAACCGCAAGAGTGTTCTTATCCGTAACCTGTCTATATTACAATATGAATGAATAAGTTGTAAAATGACATTAAGACCAAAGTGACAGTATTCTATTTAAAAAACAACGCAAAACTCACCTTTTGCTTCTATGGCACACCGTCATTAAACACAATATGGCACTATTCCACTTATAACTTCACTAAATACCGCTGAGTGAAACCAACTTTAAATACAAAGTGTCACTGTTCCATTTATTATTTACCTAATTGCCGCAAGTGATGTGTTGCTACCAGCATAAAGACAGTCTTGGAACTACAGGCGGTGCTCAACTTTGCAAAATGTCGTTCGGGTACCTACGCCATCTGCCGGAACCAATGCGAATTGGAGCGTTTCGTTCAAATGACAATGTAGCTTACCTCAAGTATTGTAAGATGGCGTAGAAAACAAAAAAAATGAATTTTTTGGATAGTGACGGTGTTGGATTTAACGTGCGATATGCTAAATAGTTCCTAAGACCCCCGCGTAGCTTCAAAATACTTGCTGTACAGTCACGAACCGGGATTGTTGAGCCACTTGGCACTGTTCGCAATTTAAACGTGTAATCAATGACCGATGTCACCGACTACATGTCAGCTATTGGATAATATTACACGACCATGTTACAAACATAGGTACGTGGCTCAACAATCCCTGTTCGCGATGGTTCATTTCCAAAACTATGTTTGTGAATAGGGGCCGTGCACATGCATCATCATTACTAGTAAAAGCTTCGCAGCGACTGTTCTTGTTAAGCAAATGGTCAGCCATTTGCATGGCTGCGTGTAGCGGGCGTGGACTGGCATTGTGTCGGAATAGTGGGACTACACACACGAGTGCAAGACGAAGGCTTGGTTTAACGAATATTTATGTTACGAAGCAGAGGCGAAAAGACTCATTTTTCCATCCAATCTTTTCAGTTTTCAAATATTCTGCCATTTCTCGTGTGATAAATTCTGTCTATGCTCATACTGTCTGCGGTATGACAAGCAGTTCACAAGAGACGAACACAAGGAGACGTGAGGTCGCTTAATTGGATTATTCGTATGCCATTGTTTCATCTGCAACTGCCTTTGAAAATTGTGCTGAATCGCAAACAGGAAGAAACAATAATGGCTTAACCCTTAATTTGGCAGCATTAAGAACAAAACTTGCGTTCAAGCCTCATTGCCCCGTTGACATCGTACAAAAAGTAATTGTAAAAAAAATAGAAAAATATAGTCTCATGGTATGTACGGCACACCGAACACTGCCAAATTAAGGGTTAAATGACGATTGAAATATTTCATTCTAGGTGAAGCACGAGTGCCAGATGTAACTGCCACTTTCTGACGTCTCTAGACATTGACAGGCACAGTCGAGTTCATAAATATCATCATCATCATTATCAGCCGACAGACGTCCACTGCTGGACATAGGCCTCCCCCAAGCATCTCCACAATGACCGGTCCTGCGCTGCCCACATCCAGCGGCTTCCCGCATATGAGCAGACAAATGCCAAATATGTAAACTTTTGCACCTTATTGTCAATGCCATAAAGGTGTACAGATATTTTTGAACCCTCAGTTTTGCTCATATTAATGAACTCGACTGTAGGTACCAGACTTTTTTAGATATAACTTTGAAATAGAAGAGGTACTATTTTTTTTACAAAAGGTACCAAATAGTAAATACTGCAATATGAATTGACTGAATTCAGGACCTGGTCCCGCCATTATAACGGCAACGTATAGTCTATCTCACGAGGGACTTGACTCGCGCCTTGCCGTGCTTTACTGGATATTGATGTGGCCATTGTTTATTTTAAGTACAAATTGCAATATTTGTTTTGTTTCCAAAAATAATCACGGTACAATACCTGTGCGGTGTCGGGATGAATAAAACCATTAACACCTCTCCATTTCTTCCGTGGATGTTGTAAAAGGCGACTAAGAAAATAGGTTAAGGCATACCTTAGGCGACAGGCTAACAACCTGTCACTATTATACCTCTCCCATCTGTTTTTCAAAGTAAAGTATGTTGGAAGTGGCTGCCACGCATGTAATAGTAATGGTTTTGTCTATGTCATGTTTCGTGTGCTCTATCTGTACTACTACTGTGCTGTACCATGTGTATATGTATGTATCCGGGTTCACCGAAAACCAGCGCTTGACAAAATATTGATAGAGCAATTTGCTGGTAACAACCGGCGACAAACGTCCATTCGCGGCCGACCAATTACTCTTGCAGATTTGCAATCCAAGAATAGAATGTTCCCGAAACAATGGCAGCGGGATCGGGTGTAACACAAATGGAAGTGATTTTTGGAGTCCAATTTATGCGACTGCGGCGCGCGGGAAATCGTAACTATGTAGTTACAGTTACAACTGTACCATTACGCTATAGCTTTACTGACTGATTGCCGCTAGTCCCAGTTAGGACCTATTCAATTAAAGGTGAGCAAAAAGTACCTATTTGGCACACTTAAGTCACTCTTTACGCGCATAAATCGTCGTATCCTACGAATAGGGGCGTAATTACCATTAATGCCTTTTTCCTCTTCTTTGATAATCGAATTCTGTATTTT
>BHDV01070332.1:29666-63421 GCA_005406045.1 Adoxophyes honmai | reverse complement strand
TTAAAGTGCAGCTCGGCGTGCTGATATCAACATTATATTTAACTAGGTTGCCGAGCTGCATGTAATGTTCTGTTCTATGAACAGTATTTTTTTGATAAAGTTAAAAGCTACGGTGTAAAAACAAATACATAGCTCGAAATTATGACTGTGTATCCGTTATATTTCACTACCTGTGCTGTTACTTACAATATTCATTAAAAATAAAAAATGTAATGAAATTAAAAGTAAAGGTTTTAAACAGCCGTGAATACAATTTTTATCGCGGCTTTAAAAAAAAATACGAATATGTTAATATTACTAGTGGAAGTAAAATGTTAAGTAGATTCTTCATTAATAATTATTAGGGTAAGGCTCAAAAAAATTGTACATAAATTAAGGGTTAATAATAAAAACAAAATCACGATCGCTTCACGTGTGTAACGAAAATTACCTATACAAAATGTATGGGTAATTGTCGTAACACAAAAGAATCAATTAACTTTTGTTTTTATTAAAGCCCTTAACTAGGTACAATTTTTTTGAACCTTACCCATTACTGATGCGCAAATTAGGCACCCAAAATTGTTTTTTTTTTTTTTGCTATACAGAAATTATAGTTTGTAAAGTCGACCTTGTTTTGTTTTAAAAGTTAACAGATTCGATATTAGCGTGCCCGTACTATCCGTAGTACCGCAGCGTACGCAAGATGCGGCGTAAACGATTTTATGGCGAGTTTTTACTTACGCCAGTGACCGCTAGCGGGCTGGTAAATTCTCCATACGAGTGTATACGCCGTCACTAGCGAGTATGGTCACCGTAGACTCATGGCAAGGGTACGGGCAAGCTGCATTGTTATCGGAGACATTTTATTGCCCGCAGTTGAAAGATGCCAAAAGTAGGTCAAGTCAAAGAAAGGCGAAGGGAAGTGGATGGCGAAATAAAAACTTTTCATAATGAAGAATTTTCTACGCCAACGCGTAAACAAGTCGTTTAAAACCAAACTTATTACTTTTATTGTTTTTATCTATAATTTCGTGTCATAATTTTCCTACTGCACGTTCAGGCGCAGTAAGCTAATGGTCTACATTAGAAACCTGTATGTACATGTGGAAGTATTTTGCTTTATACATACTAAATACATTTTACATGAAAATTCTGGGGTAATATCACAGGGGATTTGAGACGCGGTCAATTTCCGGCCAACCTGTATGTAGCAATACAACTTGTGTTTGCTATGAAATTCGCTATTGGGCTGTTAACTAGCTTCTGCCCGCGGCTTCGCACGCGTTAAATTCGGGCTAACACAGAAGAGATTTCGGAATTATTATTAGGAAGCGCCCGGCACAATAGCCAGCAGACATTAGATTTTTTCCTACTTTCTCGACACTTATCGTCATATTTTGGAAACAAAACAAAATCTTTATAAATTGTAGCCTATGTGCTATTCTGATGTATAAGCTACATTACTGTAAAGTTTCATGAAAATCTATTCAGTAGTTTTTGCGTGAAGGAGTAACAAACATCCATCCATCCGTCCATCCATACATCCATCCATCCATACTCACAAACTTTCACGTTTTTAATATTAGTAAGATCCATACTCGTTATGTGACAGTGACAATAAATTACATAATAAACATTGCGTTTCAGCACCAACCAGTCTAAAACAAAACAATTAATAGGTACAAAATTATAGAAACAGTACGACGCCTAGTACGTGCTTAAAATTTTGAAATGTGTTGACAACATCAGCAGTGATGTTGACCATTCATCAGCGCTTCTCTTGTTTGACAAAGTTTCTAAGCACAAGATGGATGCTAAATTAAATACACTCACGGACAATAGAAACAGGTCGGATTCTGAATGCATTTCTGGGAAAACCAGCCAAGTGTATTTAAGATGAGCATTCGGTTCACAGTTCCATTAGGGACACTAACAGAATGACTTAAGTCTCGCTTTATTCAAACACTATTAATTTCAAGTTTTATGGATAGCTGCTGTGTGGAAAGTTTTATAAAGATTGCGTCTATATTCTGAAAAGACCAGAGAAACAATTGAGACAGGCAAGATATTTAATTTTGAATTGAATAAAAGGCCGTATGTAACCGCGCCATCCGCGGCACGTGCCCCGGGCGGCCCGCCAGCAACTCCACACGCTTCTTCCAAGACCAACGGACGTCTCTATCTAATTAGCAAAGCGCAACAAGGACAGAGATATATCATGGACGTCTAGCGATAACTAAGATGAGCGGTGGTAGCCATGCAGCGGTGCACATTTACATGCAATTCCGATTCGATTCGGTGCTCCCTCCCGGCTAGTGCCCGAGGCGGCCCCGGCAGGCGGGAGACGCGAGGCGGCGCGCGGAGACGAAGGGACAGTGTTGCCAACTCCTAGAAGTCCGGGTTCCTAGACTCAAAATCAAAAGACGCTAGGAAGTCGCTAAAACTATCCGATAGAGGTGCCAGAGGTCACTAGCGCTGTGAAACATTAAGATAAATAAAAATTAAACACAGGAAATTAAGTATACTATCTAACATGCTTACATTCACGTCTGTTTTCCTAAACGAGGTAGGCAAAGCACACGAAACGTGACATAAACAAAATCATGAATCATCGTAACAACTTTTAGCATAATTTTGGATATAACAGATGGAAGAGTTATAATAGCAACAGGTTGCTAGCCTATCGCCTAAAGTGTACCTAAATCTATTCCCAAAGTCGCCTCCTACGACGTCGACGGAAGAAATGGAGAGATGATGTTCTAGCCCGACACCACACAGGAATATCTAACTTTTAATTAAATTTTTTTTAGCAACAAAACAATTTTTTTTATCGCTAAACTGGCAACACTGCGAAGAGGCTGCTTCCGGGCGGCGATGGGCGACGTCTGCAGCTGATGAATAACGTATGCACTCCATCTTTTGGAAGACTTGTTAGTACCTATACCTATAGCTACGTCCTAGCGGGACTCGAAGTTAGATATGCTTTTTTTAGACTAGGAAATAGATACTGAAATGAAATACTCAAATTTTTACCTAGCGTGGCGTTCAAGCCCCCACTACAGGAGTTTGATGATTTATACCTTTGTCGATGTTTAGATATTTGGTAAATCAAAAGCCACGTGTCTCATAATTATTTTTCCATAAGTTAACTAAGGGGCTAATTAGAACTGGATATTTTTAAACCCAGTCGTCATAACTATTCCCGGCTTTTACCTTGGCAAGGTCGTAAGAGATGGGAGTTAGTTCGCGCACTTGCTCCCATTACTTTTCAGCAATGCAATAGGGTTACATTCGCATAGGTATACCAAGTCAGATGGGCACGGTCTAGTTCTAGTTTATCTCGCGCGCGACTCGATTCACCGCGTGCTGTAACGTAAGTATTACCACACCAGCAGCATGTCTTGTTCAGGAACAACACCCCGTCATCCCAAACACAAACACGCCGCATCGAAGTTGAGCTCGTAATTAGTTACCGGATGCGGCAACCGCGCGCCGGGTTAAGTGCCGCCGTGCGGCGTGTGGCATGCGCCGTGCGGCCTGCGCCGTATAAGCTATGTCCACACCAGTGCGCTTTCATGTTCACCTTGCGTCTTCCTCTGACGCATGCCCGTGCAACCACAGCACATGCGCTGAAATTAGATCCGTCCTCAATGAAGACGTGCTGGCGGCATGCGCTGTGGTTGGTGGTTGCACGGGCGTGCGTTAGAGGAAGACGCAAGGTGAACGCGAAAGCGCACTGGTGAGGACATAGTTAAACGGGTTTTGGGTTCACGCGAGCGCTGGTGCAGCTAATTAGGGGTTGTAAACAATATGGAGACAGGGGGGAGAGGGGTAATTGAGACAACGCCTTCGTGGAACAACCAGCGCTCGGAGCTGTATACTCTGATGTCGTTGCACTGTGCTCAGTTTTACAGGTGTTTTCTGTAATCATTTCTATTCATTTTATTATTATTTTTTGTAAATGTTTAAAACAAATATTTCAGTAATTTTTTAAATAAATCTTTTTCACCTCCTGTAGTGTTGGATTGGGATTAGTAGGTATTACACCTCTACAGCTATTCCACGGATGTTGGACGAGGCAACTAATAAAAATAAGTCTAGGGATGCTTAGACGACAGCTAGAAGCCCGTCTTTATTATGCCTCTTTTATAAATTTTTAAACATTTTTTTTCTAAAAGGGGTTATAAAACGTAAAATAGGACAAGTTTTCAAAGCTGCAACCGCGCGCGGAATCCCGAGAAGCTTGTTTGGCCACTGTGATATTTTTGAGAATACTACGGCAAACTTTTTCATTAGTTTTTAACTGCCACTATTTACTTGCATTTAAAGCAGGCTACTTTGTTAGCGAACAATCCTGTGTTTAATAACCGAGTCACTTTGCTCCAACACTTCGGCGGCAGTCTGCAGCAGGGCTTATTACGTACAAATAGCCGTCGCGCGGGGCTCACTTTATAAACCAAACTAATCTAAACTAAACAAATAAAAAATTGTTTCTCTAAGATTTATGGACACGTTTTGGCTGACTGCATGATGTATTTAGTTTGGTATTCACTTGTTTGGCAGATTTTTGATTGATATTTTATTTTATGTACTTCAAGGGCAAAATTACTGAGTGTTTAAATGCGATGGTATACCGCTTATCATCGCCTACTCACTTTCGTAACCTACCAAACTTGCTAAGGTAAACATGTTGTAGGGGAAAGTAGTACGAGATGATCCCGTTAAGCCGGAATCTATGTAAAATGCGTTTCTTTTCATATTAAAACAACAATAAAGGCAATTATTACTAGTATATTTATCTATTCAACTTTCCTAATACTCAAAACCAGAAATTAACTGATGTTTCATCAAACTATCACCTTTTTTAAAAAACCTTACAAAGTAATCATCTTGTACACACCTATGGGTAAGATGATCCCTATGATCATCTTACCCCCATTCCGAGTAAACAAATATATTTATGGAGAAAATGTTATAAAAACAAATATACCCAATATTTAAACATAATATTCTTTATTTAAAATATTGTTACATCTTACTTATAATGTTAAGTAAGGTAATAAAATTAACAAAATCAACAGTCTAATGACTTGAAAGGTCACAAATCTTAAAAACAAAAATAAAACAGTCTTCTTTAGTTATTAATTTGTATCAGATACATTAATCGTAATGAGATCAATCAAAACAGTAGCATAAAATGACATTTAGTGTCGAATAACGAACTTAAATTATCTCTCCTTATAATCTCCTTATAATCCCCAGGGATCATCTCGTCCATATAGAAAGGAATCATCTTGACCCAAGTCCCACTTTTTTCTTCAATGTTCGTTACCGTAACCTACAAGCACGTGGCTATTTTCATATGGCTCAAATACTAAAATTAAGAATAATAGAAAGCCACAAACATGAAAGTAATGACATTTAACATTGTTTGAATAAAAGTAATATAAGCCCAAAGTCATGCCTACCTTAAATCAGCCGTACACAATTTTTAATTTTTCTTGTCAATATCGACGTATCGCTCACGCGGCCATTGCGATTTGACTGAGGCGCGGGGGGGCCCGGACCTATGTTTTGACAGTGAAATACACTAGATGGCGTTAGTGGTTTCAGTGCAATTGCAAATAATCATCTTACCCCAAGGGATCAACTCGTACTACTTTCCCCTAATTGTTATTTTACCGGCTGTCTTAATCTCCATGCTGGGACACGATAGCGCAGTGAGGATAGAAAGTTAAACGTAATAGTGTGCGACGCTGTATACTCGCCAAACGTTGAGTAAGTGATTTTAAAATAAAAAGGCATATAGACTCGCGGTAACGTGTCAAGCCAAGTTCAAGTAACAGAACTGGAGAGCAGCACCGTGTGTTACATTAATTAGCAACCTCCTTTTTGCAATTGAATTTGCCTACGTGATGCATACATATTTTAAATAAAAAAATGCTTGCAAGACCATTAAATATATGTGCAATCGGAATGACTAATATATATATATATATATATATATTTTTAATATCACGTTTAACCATCTGGTTACCCTCAATTTGCTAAACGTGGCACTGGATTTTTGAATTCATGTGCTCTGCCTACCCCTCATGGGAATACAGGCGTGAGAATATGTATGTATGTATGTATTTTTATTATTCTATGAGTCTATGACCAATTGACCAGCGAGTTTCTTCTAAAAAAAAACCTTCGATAGTGTTGCAAAATGTACTGACGAACATAAATATTTAATTTACCTTGGTGACGACTTTGACGGCCTGCCATTGACGGATTCTGTAAAACAGCTCCTTGCCCCAGTGGCGAGCGTCGGCCTAATAAGCCGCGTCCGCACCAGCTGCGCCGCTCGGACGCCCGCCGCCGCCGCCCGCCACGCGCCGGCCGGCTGGGGCGGCTGGTCAGTGGTCATCATCCATTGCTGGGCTGGGATCCCTTGGATCGCGGAATGTTATTTAAACTATTACTGTTTCGCATAATTGATTTGGCATAATCGAATAAATACACATTACGCATGCTTGGGATTTAGTATAAAATTCGCTGTTGAAATCGGTTTCATTCTTAAATATAGATATTGCACTGAATTTTTGAATTCATGTGCTCTGCCTATCCCTCTTGGGAATACAGGCGCGAGAATATGTATGTATGTACATAATTTAAATATGATGCCAATTGATTACTATTGTTAGGCATGCTTATGTTGAAAATTATCGGATAACTCACGTTTAATAAATCGAATTTAATTATGCATGCTTGTTTGAGCTTATGCTTTTTAACATTAGTCTTCATGACGATTATGCTTTCTGTATGTGTGCGTTTTAATGCTATACTTAAAAAAATATGCACAATGTTGATTAGCACATCACTATTTCGGCGAAAAGTAATACCTATGCGTAACAATATTTCCATACATAAATTTATGCATTCCAATAGAGAACCTTCATTGCTTACTCAACACTCAACGCCGAGCTGTGATTATGATTACCCGTCACACAATGTATAATGAAATCGCTTTCGCGTGAAACAGACGCTGGCCAAGGAACTGCGATCGACACGAGCTGCCGGCCGGCGGCACTTCAATTAAAAACGTTTATGAAAGGCTTCTACTAGTGTAGCGTCGCTCTAAACGGAACAAGAACTAGGATAGACAAGGAACTGTGCCTGGCATTGAGTTATCCAATTAAACGAGTAATCGATTCAGTCCAAGGTTCATTTAGCTTTCAGTAAAGTGTTAAAAATGGATGCGTAATACAGATAAGTAAGAGTGTTTGGCGAGGCGAGTTTTTATGTAAAAAATATATTTGCATCGATTGACGAACTGTAATTTTGTTAAGTCTCTACTTAGACAATGACAGGTATAAGACTATCTTCGTTCTTTCTTCATCGACATGAACGAGTCTCTTCATCGTAATTTAGTTACATAACGATAGAAAAACCCCTCGGTATCGCGCTATCGGAAAAGCACAAGCAAAAGAACGATGTCAAGAAAATTGTATCGACATTTTCCTTTTTAAAATGGAGAGCACACTCATTGTCCTCGGGCGTCAGATTGTGGCGCGCCGCGGCCGGCGCCGATCAGTGCCATTACCATGAGTCCACAGTGACGGTACTGTAAAATATTGGTATGGAGAATGTTAACAGCGCCACATAAAGTCTCTTGTGGGTGTAAAACACTCCATAAAATAGTTTATGCCGTCGCTAGCGAGTGCGATCACTGTGAGCTCATGGTAGTGGCAAAGTGCCGGCGCCGAACGATACGCCAATACACGGCCTGATAGTTTAATGAAACAACCTATGTGTACAGATTTTTGGTTATCCGCGTCTCCTTAAGGCTTGAAACAGTGCTCGACCGACGTTCAGCGCTGACTGTCGGTCGGCGTAGCTATATCAATGCAAGTCTTGAACGCCCACACAGCTACGCTGACGGTACGCGCGGGATTTGGATTCGATTTAGGCTTGAAATAGTTTCAAGCCTAAACAAAACCTGATTCCAAGACGAAATGTTACTCTCATTTCGTTGTCTTAACAGTTCTTTCTAAAATCAAAATAACACGTTCATCCCAAAAAACACAGTTTCATGTCGAAGCTCCATATTTGGTTGCACGTATGCTAAAAAAGAACGTCGAACTTTTCTCCTTCGTAGCTTTCGTTTCTGATATTACGCCTTTTAATGTAAACCATACAGACTTCCTGCGGGCCCCTGAAATTAGAGCACGTGTGCGCTACGTAATTTCATACATATGGATGAGAGCCGCACGCGGCGCCGTATCGATAATTATACGAAAAACGAGTCCCCGGCTCGAGCGATCTTACTTTACCTCATTCAGGGAAACAAGGTAATGAGGAAATCAAAAAAATGCAGTTTTCAAACTTGGCTACCTTTGTTTTAGTATGAAGACAAACGAGCGTAATTTTGTGAGTTGTGAGTCGCGTTTGCGATGATTGCGATGTTGTTCAATCGTACATCTATCTCGGTGCATTGATCTCCAACAACGGCGGGTGCGTAGACGAAATAAAGAGGCGAATGGCAATAACACGATCTTCCATAGACAAACTTAAAAGAATATGGAACAATCGCAACATAACGAAAGCTACAAAGGCCAGACTTGTCAGAGCTCTCATATTCCCGATATTTCTTTACGCCGCAGAGACGTGGACTCTACGGAAAAGCGAGAAGAAGAGAATATAGACGCTCTCGAGATGTGGTGCTGGAGGCGAATGCTGGGCATATCGTGGACTGAGTTCCGCACAAACGATTCCATATTACGAGAAATCGGCATCAAGCAGCGCCTATCCTCTGTAGTCCAAGCTCGAATCCTCACCTTTTTTGGGCACGTATCTCGACGAGGAAACCTCTCCATCGAACGTCTTGTGGTGCAGGGCAGGGTTGCGGGGACCCAGCCTCGTGGTAGATCACCTATGAGATGGACCGACCAGGTGAAGGCAGTGATAGATGGCCCATTGCATGTGGGTACTCGTAAAGCCGCAGTAAGAGAGGAATGGCGGAGAATTGTAAAACGTGTCACTCAAGACACATCATGATGACCACGACCACTCTGCCAAGAGTGATGCGCAGAAGAAGAAGAAGAAGAGTCGCGTTTTTTCGGTCACTTATTTTACGTTCTACTGAATTTACAACTCATTTTGCGTCGTCATGTGGCATCGACTGCATTTTTGTATAAAACCGAATGCAGCAGAATTTTTGCGGCCAAAATTTTGCTACTCACGACTCAAAAAATTACGCTATCCCTTCCCTTATCAAAAAGCTTTTGACAGGTTGTAACGTCATAATAAAATTTTCGTATAATTGTAAGTGTCAAATTACTAATTGTTAAATGGGTTTTCAGAAATAAATAAATTTATATTATTACTCTTGTTTTGTCTTTGCCTTATACAATTGTATGAGCCTAAAAAAAATCATTTCACTTCTATTATAGTAGCCAGGTGTGAACACGACTTTCGAAATTGTTGTTGTTGTTGACAGAGAGAGCGCTATATGAACTAAACTTGTTTCCGTGAATGGAGTATAAGTTGCTACACGCGCGTGAGGGCGGGTTGGCGAGTCCCTGTAGGGACACGGGACACGCGGCTGGCGGCTCCAGATAGTGGAGGGTTAAAACAGGAATCGAGAAGTGTCCAGCTTAACACGTCAGTGCGGCTGGCAGAGCTTACCTACATGTTGTTTTGAGGGATTGACAAGCTTATGTACAGTCGAGTTCATTAATATATGAGCAAAACTGAGGGTTCAACAATATCTGTACACCTTTATGACATTGACAATAAGGTGCAAAAGTTTACATATTTGGCATTTGTCTGCTCATATATTTATGAACTCGACTGTACTAACACAAACTCAACTAAATGTACCTACAATCTGATGCGACTCAAAACACGGAAAAATAGCCCACATTCATAACGTTGTTAATAATAGCTGTGTGTTTTCACAAGACTGTTCAACGGGATCCACCTAAAAAGGGACATTTGAATAAAATCACATCGCAAAGAAATAAAATCACATTTGAAAAGAATTCGCTGCGCGTTACAATAGAACGTTTTGACAAATGACACGAAGAAAAGCCTTTGGCTGTCGTGAGGTTTCCACTTCTCAGCCTCCATTCGTTATGCCGCATTACGCGGGAAACTGCATCTCCAGAAACCAATATAAACCAGGGAGCTGCGGCTCCCTCGTGCAATGATGCCTTCCTTTCCAGGAACTATTTAAATTGCAACCGATTTCAAATAGTTGATATTCTATTGCTTTCCTTCTGACGTCGCTCTGGCTTTGTTTTTGAGGATGTCTTTTCTTGATATGCTAACTACGTATACATGTCGAAGGCGGATTGTATAATCCGCCGTTTTACATAACGCCTAGCCGTTTTGCAAAACAGCGCCGTTTTGTAATGCGGCGGCTCAACGTTTAGCCGGATTGAATGCGGCTGAACGAAAAACCGCCGGAATGAATTCGACGCTAAACGTTATTCATTACGGCTAGGCATAATGTAATACGGCGAGAGATTAGCCGCCACTTTGTCGTTTTTAGTTCAGATTTTTAACACTCGTGGCGCTGCCTAACATAAACAGTAGACGATTTAGAGATTATAATAGGTTAGGTTAGGCTAGATTACATTAGATTAGGTTAGGTTAGTTTATTTTATTTATATTTATTTTATTTAGCATTCTTTGTTTTGTAAGTATTGTTACCCTACAATTTTAGTAGTAGTACAATGCGGCTAAACGTGGGCCGCCTTTTTGAAGAACGTTTCGCAACTACAATCCGGCTGAACGTTGAGCCGCCGTTTTACAAAACGGCGCTGTTTTGCAAAACGGCTAGGCGTTATGTAAAATGGCGGATTATACAATCCGCCTGCGACATACATACTTATAATCAGCTAGGTTGATTGAGATAGGTCGAAGGAGAATTTCAGTATTAGGTAGAGGTTGCCAACATTTATGAAGATAATTCAGCTGATGATTATGAAAAAATATACAGAACGCGACAATCGTCTTTTTCGCTCATTTTCAAAAATATTACAAGTACGTGGTGTTGGTTTAAAGCCTCAATTACACTGAGCCGTTCACCTAATGGAATCGCCGCGCGTGTTGCAAACTAATTCGATCACCAAATTTTTTGGTATAATATCTGAATAAATAGATAATAAAATAATAATATAATAGTGACAGGTTGCTAACTTGTCACTTAAAGTATTCTAACAACTTCAAATTTTCAAATCTTCCAGATGAAGTTGGGCAGAACTAGTAAGTGATTGCAGCGGGGGCGTTGTCGGCTCGTATTATAATTGAGCCCTCCGATCAAAAGTAAGTTTGCGCGCGCGCGTCCCGTTATTCCGAGAGTTAACAATGCGGTTTAGGAGTTGCGAGCGGCGGCGCCGGGAAAATCCTTCTAAAGTGTTTCTTATTCATAGAAATTTGGCCCCGTTTACCATTTACTGACGCTCGGCGATACACCCTCCGCCCGACCGACTCACTAACAACTTTGTCGGGACTGTTATAAAGTTTAATTCAGTTTGCGAGCTTCGGACGTATTGGAACGTTGTCGCTTTGAGTCGCACTCCGAAAGCAATTCAACTTTCCTACTTAGGAATATGTTTTTGATGGGAAAAAAGTCTGCGTTATTCGTCAACATTACGCCGCGTCTCGTATTGTTCTCGCCGCGGATCCATTGATCTGGGCTAAAGCTGTGCCAAATAACCCTGTTTTCCGCTGTGCCGTCCCCGCTGGAGGCTCCGGTCGGGCAAACAGCCGCCAATCATTTCACGTCGCTCTATCACTTACAGAACATGAAGTGTGAAATTACAATGTTTCACGGAAAATAAATTTCTCGCGCTACTGTCTGTCGGTCTGAAATAGAGATAAAACTGCAACGAGAATTTATATTGATGCATCATTTTACGATATTCTGGTAAATTATTTAGCTTTGTTGAGCCAGGGACCGCGGTCACCTGTCAGTTATTCAGCTACAAAATGCGTTGCAAGTTGACAAAATGCACAAGTACCTTGTGTTACAACCGTGCAATCGACTGTTTGTCATTTAACCCGACAGCAAAAATAATCGATCTTCAGAAGATAACAGCAATTTAATTAAACTTTTGCAATTAGAAAGTACGCATTTAATCGCTGGCGATCACTCCCGGTACGAGATTTTCTCTACACTAATCACATGAACATTTACATCTACTTAGCTATATTTGTAACTAGCTTTTGCCCACGGCTACGCTCGCGTTAAATTCGGGGTAACACAGAAGAGATCTTGTTAGCCACAGCCCGCATGCCAATTTATAGCTTTTTACGTTGAAAATTGCGGAATCGTACTATTTTTCCTATCGTCATATTTTGGAAAATTCAAACAGAATCTTTATAAATTGTAGCCTATGTGCTATTCTGATGTATTTTAAGCTACATTACTGTAAAGTTTCATTAAAATCCATTCAGTAGAATTTTGCGTTAAAGAGTAACAAACATCCAAACATACCTACTAACAAACTTTCACATTTATAATATTAGTAGGATTTATCACATTTAGCGAGGTCATATTCCTTTATTTTAGCTAAAAATGTTGCCGAGTATAATACCCATTCAAAAGCAATATTTCGTCCCCAGCATTCTGTTAAAAATGCACGTGGAAATTGAGTTTTTTATTTCAATTGCATTTGGGGCGGGCCGCGCAGTAACGAGGCTGGCGCGGCGCCAGCGACGCGGGGCTCCGTTGGCGGCGCGCCAGCCGCGGCGGCGCCTGCGAGCGCCGGTAAATTCACCGGCTTAAGCGCTCACTTGAGTCCAGTCGAGTAACATCAGCGGGACATACCGTTGTAAAATAAAGGATAGCAGGTAACTTAAGCAGTAGGGTTTAGGGTAGGGCGCGGTTGGGCGACCGCCCCGGGCGCCGGGTAAAAGGGGCACCACATGCACTCCTTTGTAATCTAGTCCACCAGGACGCTAAGTAGTGCTAAAACCGGCACTGAACTTAGGCCTGCACCTGCTTTGGTGATCTTTTCATTCCATGTGAAAAGCCTGGCAGAGTGCGCTTAAAGTTAATACGATAAACTTGCTAGTGGTCATCACTTTTATTTGGTTTGATGTTGTGTTAGCCAAAAATATCCTTCATGGGCGTCTAGTGTGCGGAAACTGAGACAACGACTCCAAGCGGCACATTTGCACGACTGCCGCGGTCGACAGTTTCCATACAATTCTTCGCGTTAATACGCAAACGAAATTGACGCGTTCCTTGTCCGAGTTCATTACACTAAACGCCACGTTCTTGCAAGTACAAAATCTATTTAAACCAAAAGCAGGGACTATTTGATATCATATTGGTGGTGACATTTGAGGAACATGACGTTTTCATGAACTTTAAACACAAAAGTGATTTTCTTTTATTTTACCAGTTAATTCAAGTAAGTCCTAATACGAGCCTAGAGCCGTTAGGGTAGACAGCGTGCGCGGCACGCGATCGCACTGTTTGACAACTTGTTCGGACTAGTTTCAGTGCCGCGGGAACGGATAGCTTTTACTGTTTACCTATTGACTCTCTGAAGTATCCGGCCCGCTAACAATGGGTAAAGTATCTACTTCTTGTTTCACGAGCTACGGGCCGTCGGAGCCCGAATAGACAGAGCCTAGGTTTAACTTAGGGTGAAATGTTTCTTTTGTTCTTGACCATACGACAAGACCTAACCTAGTTGAAGAAGGTCGTCAAAGGTGACGGTGGCGTGACACCAGCTGCATGTGCATGGTTGATAGTTTCGTACACATCACGTGTGTTCCCAAGTGGGGTAAGCAGACCACTTGAAACGAGGCATTGTCAAAGCCATAGCCATGATTGATTTGTTCACGTTTTGAAGCGACTTCCAGCACAATATTAGATTTTAGCATAATGCCTAAATAAATTTCCTCGGTCGCCTCTTACGACAGCCATAGGAGAAAGGGAGAGGTGTTATACACCTCTAAACCCGTCTCCAGACCGGCAAATTTTAATACACATAACCTAGTTATGTTAGGCTAGCAAACCGTTACTATTGTACTTGCCACCTCAAAACCTAAAAAATATTATGATAGTAGTGGCCACAAAACGAGGAATAGTCATCGTTTTGTGTGCTCTGCTTATCCCGTTTGGGAATACAGGCGTGATTGTATTTATGTATAGTTATGTTAATGTGCTTAGAAATATCAGTAGAGTAGGTATTACAAATGTCCGCGCGTAGCCTATGACATTAAATTAAGTCGTGACTATAAGGGTAATACAGTAATAGTAGCGGCAACTCGCAAGTTGCGCGAGCGGGTGCTCCACCGCGGCCGGCGGCTCAAACTTCGGTCCGCAATCAGCGCCCTAATTCGGGGATGCTGCTAATTTTATTCGCGACGTGCCGTCCGCGACCCAAACGAATCAATGACTGTTCTACGATGTTACTTTCAACTATATGGATACCTATAGGTATACATTTTATTTTAACACAGAAAGATGCAATTATGATTTTGAGTCTAGGGACTAAGTACAAATTTAGGAGTTGGCAACACTGATGACGCGTGGCCAACACGTTACAAGCGAGCTGCAGTTCAACATGAGTTGAACAATCGAAACAATCGATGGGTTTAAGTTCTAAGTCTAACTTTGAATATGTTTGTCTTTTATTATAACTCTACTTGACAAGATAAATGAAGATTTGAACAATGCCTTATTAAAGCATGTTACATACTAAGCAGTCTTATCTTTCCATAATTATTTCGGTGCCAACAGATACTTGGCGGTAAAATATAAGTTATCTGCGATGTGTGTGTGTGTGTGTGTAACTCATTGTGTTGTATAAGTAGCGATATTGATAGATAGCCGTTCAGATACAGATATTTTTTCGTATCTGCATAGTGTGTGATCGACACGCTTAAGTCATTTCGTTGTACGGACAGCTGCAGAGAAAGGTAACCCCCCAGTAATAGAATATTGTATGGGCGGGGGGTTACTTTTCTCTGCAGCTGACTGTACCTGAATGAAAATAATTTTCAAAAGATAGTGGGTATGTATATTCCGAAAGGCTCAGTAGACCGCAAATCAAAAAAGCACCATCACAAGGAAATTACTACCTGTCTGCGTATAGTATTCATTCTCTCACAAAGTTGGCAGAGCGCGGCTGAGCGCGCCATTAGGCCCGACAAAGAGGCCTCGCTCAGCGCCGGCCTGGGCAGCGCTGTGCACGAAGTTCCCAACTCATGTAGGCAATAGTTTGCTCTCGCAAGCAAGCCCGTAGCACACAGGCAGATTAAATAACGCCCTGGATATAAATCTGTGAGACGTATAAACTGCGACTCAAGTATATCAAGTAATATACGTCAAAGGTTAGGCTAAGAACGCACTACGATTTTTTGTCGTGCGATAATTTTGTCGCAGAAATGCAACGTAAGGTTTTATATGTCATCGCGCGCACTATGATGAAAAAATCACTATGGACATCGCTATTTTAAAATCGTGTCGCGCGACAAAAAATCGTAGTGCGCGCTTAGCCTTAGAAATAATAGAACCCTCTTTTGTCTTTTACTTTTTCAAAGCATTTGTAAAAGTTTAGCCGTAGTAGGTACTGCCACAATCGTGGCTCGATAAACAAGGCACAAACCTTCTGCGCTAGAAAAATAACGCACTAAATAAATCTACTGGCCTGAGGTTATTTTTCAATAGATTGAGAAAATATCCCTTGGTTGTTGTAGTTTTGTTGTTAAAATAAATGCGTCATCGTGTTCTATACAAGTACTATGCTCGATGATACCATTGAGTGTTAAGCAGTTGGTTAACCTACCTACCTAACATAGGTATGTATGTGCACTCAAGATATAGCTGGCAGTGTGACCAAGCCTGTCGGTATCGGTTGCTGATCCGGCCTCCGCCCGGAGTTGTTTGCGGCCGACGGACAAACAAACGACTGTCGTGTGTTGTAACTTCAGGCGAAACATGTCCATACTTTCTAAATTGTTGGACGACAAGTTGTATCACTATGATATAACTAGACCGTGCCCTGTCCGAACACGAACGAGTAATGATACAGCTACCTCGCCGATGGTGTGGCGATAGCTCAGCGCATTCATATTTAAGTAGGTGAATGTTGTGATGGCTTTTATGGCTCACGAACTATTGACGAATGACATGACAATAAATAAAGGTTATTAGGTGGGCTGTTGGCTGGGTCGCTTAGGCGAACAGAGTGTTGAAGGGAGATTGAAATAATTTTAAAAACAATTAAGGTTCTAAATTTGTTACATAAATCACGCAAACACATGTATTCCCAAACAAGGTAGGCAGATCACACGAAATGCTACGTAGACAAAACCATGACTATTTCATGTTTCGTGGCCATATTTTTTAGGTTTTTAGCTCGTAGGTATATTAGTGTATGTATTCTGTATTGTTGCTAGCCTTTCTTACCTTGCTTAGTCACTTATTAATTAAGACGTCTACCTAAATTAACTTAAATTTATTCTTTCTACTTGTATCATTAAAACGTAAACTAAGAGAGCTAAAGTGAGACGAGACGGACAGTCGATATTGTCTGTGATAAAGGACCTACATTCAATGAGCGTAGCCTGAGCTTGACTGGAAGCTCATCTGTGCAAAGTGCTACGCCGTAGCGGCCTACGCGGCGTAGCAGTCGCGCCGTAGCCGGCGCTATAAAAGAAAACAGAAGCAAAACAAAATGGAAATGATGGCCTGTTAAGGCTGGGAATCGTCTCTTGTTGGAGCAGTCGACTCAAATTATGTAGATTGAATTTATTCCAGTCTCAATATGTAAGCAAATAGCAATTTAATTCATTTGCGGCATAAAATATTTCCAAGATGTAAAAGGTTCACCGCGCTTGCTTGTTATCCTTTAATTTTTGGGCCTGTGTACTTAGGCCTGCGAAAACACTGCGTTCGCTTCAAAAAGAGAACTATTCAAATAATTCTTTGTTGCGTCCACTGTTGGCCTACTCCTGCCTCAGTTTTTAACCTTTGATGATTGGAATAAGGCCTGTACTCGGTTTGTTGTTTGTTTCTTCCATGACTGTCGTAACAGGCATAATTTAAATCTCAAATTGCAATCGCCGAGCATTCTCATAATGTTTAATTGTTTTGTATAAATCAAAACAATGAAACATTATGAGAATGAACTGGTCTTTTTCGTCGCTCCATTCCACCGGAACATTACCAAGAGTCGTACCGTAGTTGTTCTACTTTTATCAAGTTGATCTAAAGAAAAAAAGTGATCTTAGGTCACTTGTAAAAGTAAAATTCTCTTTTGTAAACTCATGGTAATGGTACAGAACGACAAACTACGACATGACGAAGGCTACTCCGCAATTTTACCTTATCAAAGCAAAAGAGCGTAATGTCCATGGCAACTAACAGCACTTATGTCCCTCTGTACGGCGCGCGCGGCGCTGCAGCGTCGATATATCAGTGTCGCAGCTCATCTAAGCTGCACTCGCGACGCGGCTGCTGCATCTGCTGCTGCAATGCATATTTTTACACCGGCGAGGCTCGCTAATCCAGCACTTCACTTGTTTTTTTTATAAATGGCGAGCGCTGGAACATGAAACAAATACAATCAATATTCGACCGAGATACATAAGAGAAATTTGTCACCCCATACATACATACATACAAAATCACGCCTATGTTCCCAAATGGAGCAGGCAGACAAGCATAGAACATGAAACGTGATATGGGAGACACCATGTCTACTTCACGTCTCGCAACCATTTCTAGCATTACCTTAGGTTTAATAAAGGATGAAAGTGGTATAATAGTGACTGGTTGCGAGTCTGTCGCCTGTAGCGTACAGTCGAGTTCATAAATATATGAGCATACAAATTCCCAATATGTAAACTTTTGCACCTTATTGTCAATGTCATAAGGGTGTACAGATACTTATTTCCTTAGTCGCCTCTTACGATAGCCACGGAAAAATTAAGAGAAATTCCAACCCAGCTTATTAAAATACAGCGATCATTATAGAGCACCGCATTCCTAATCTTTATCCCTCTCAAGCCAGAATTAACTTACTTAGTTTTGAATACTAATGTTCGAATCAAATCCACGTCATTATTAAAGAAGTTGATACTTAACCTGTCGTCTGCGTTTGATAAGGATCCCAAAAGTAATCGGTATCATACGACGTTTTCGAATTTTTGCATGTTAGGATCCTTATCAAACACAACTTTTTTTTTGCACACGTATGTATCCCATCCTCGGCGCCAGAATGTTAAATATGGTCCATGGGCTCTGGTAACAAGGAATTAGGTCAGTAAGCCAAGAAAACACGTCCGTTCCGTATCAAGCTTGTATTCGGAAGAAAGTTGTAAACTACCCACAATATCATCATCGTAAAGTAAATGTACACACTTACAATTTAACTAAGTTAACACAATTAACACATACATTACAGACAGGTTAATCTAAAGTAATAGTATATTGGTATTAGACTAGGAATATGCTAATTGTCATTGTTAACATGGCTTGTTATTGGAGTGACAGGGTTCAATTGGCAGAGCGGGCTTTGCGGCCGCCGCCCGACCGGGAGCGTGAAATAGGCTCTCGGACGTGGTGATGACAGCCGACGGAGCGCGCAGCCCGGCTGCCATTAGCAAGCTGCGTTCATAAAGCCAAGCGTACATACCTACATCCTACATGGATACAATCACGCCTATGTTCCCAAATGGGAGACAGAGCACACAAAATGTAACAGACAAAACCAATGAGTATTTCACGCTTTTGCTACCACTTTCGCATAATTTTACGTTTGAAAACAGATGGAAGAGGTAGTATAATAGTGACAGGTTGCTAGCCTGTCGTCTAAAGCATACCTAAACCTATTTCCTTAGTCGCCTCTTACGACATCCACGGAAGAAACGGAGAAGTGTTTTTCTATCCCGACAGCACATAGGAACAAAGGATATAACTTACAATTTCCACTCGCCATTGATCTATTTAATCAAATATTTAATGTAGAATTACTTAAGTATACGAGTTTCAAACTTTCGTGATTCTCAGTAATATTTCTAATTGCGCGGGACTTAATAACGCTTTAAAATGATTTTAACTACCTCGACGTTTCGGCCGCGTTACCACGGTGTCTACTCGTGACCACGGTTGGTGTAACGCGGCTGAAAAGTCGAGATAATTAAGTCCCACGTAATTATGAATATTCTCACGCGAGATCATTATTATGGCTCGTTTCTAATTCCATAAATCCTAACTTCAGTGATTTTACATCTAATCTTAGCCAAAATAATTACGTGGCTTATCCATTTCGCTTTCAAAACGCTTTCAAAGTAAACGGGCTACCAAACCCGTCACTTCGTCGGCTCGCCAAACTATCAGCAACAAACGGTTTACCTGCCCACGCGGGCTACACAGGCCTATAATTAACAAGCTATTTGACGCCTCCACTAAAACCGGCACTTACTTATTATAACATCCACTACCTTGTGGTGTCAGAGAAGGTGCTAATTTATTAGGGTTCCGTACTCAAAGGGTGAAAACGGGACCCTTTTACTGAGACTTCGCTGTCTCTCTGTCCGTCGTCACCAGGCTGTATCTCAAGAACCGTAAGAGCTAGGCAGTTAAAATTTTCACAGATGATGCATTTCTGTTGCCGCTATAACAACAAATCCGTACCAATATATAAATGTGAAAGTGTGTTTGTTTGTTTGTTTGTTTGCTTGTCCGTCTTTGTTTGATGGATTGACGTGATTTTTTAGGTAGAGATAGTTTAGGACATGGAGAGTGACATAGGCTACATTTTGTCTCTTCAAAACCCCCCATTTCCCTAAAGTGAGGAGTGGAAGTTTTTAATGTAGAAAGCTATAAAATTGGTATGTGTGCTATCTCTTCTGTGATACCCCGAATTTAACGCGAGCGGAGCCGCGTGTAAAAGCTAGTACTAAAATAAAAATAATAATAATAATTAAGGGGGCTCTCATAGAATAAAACGTGTTTTTTTGGCTGGTATGGAACCCTTCGTGCGCTAGTCCAACTCGCACTTGTTTTTTAACTTACGCTTACTGCGTAAGTTATACCTAATTAAAAGTTTCGGTTTCAATTTACTTAAACGTCACAGCCATCAGCCGGCCCTCGCCGGCACCCGACCACTAGCTATTAAGCAACACATTAATATTTAACTGAAATCGCGTCAATCGCCTGCGGGGGCAGCCACCCCCTCATCAACCCCCGGACGCAAAGGGCAAGGCGAGAAGTTCGACATTACGTTTGATTCCATTCACATGTCTTGAATATCGATTGATTTTTTGTAATATTACGACTGACGCAAAAGGAAAACAAAAAATAAAAATGCTATTTGGCATTACAGGCGCGTCTGCAATTTTAACAAGATGTTAAATGGTGGTACCCGTGTGGTGCCGGGTTAGAATAGCACCTCCCCTTTTCTTCCCGTGGGTGTCGTAAGAGTCGACTCTGGGAAAGGGTTAGTGTACTGTGGGCGATGGGCTAGCAACCTCTCACTGCAATATCACGTTTAGTTATCTGGTTACCCTGAAATTGCTAATCGTGGCACTGGATTTTTGAATTCATGTGCTCTGCCTACCCCTCTTGGGAATACAGGCGTGAGAATATGAATGAATGAATGAATGAATGTTAAATGGTGGGGGTTATAGCGAAGTCGTTTATACCTGGAAAAAGTGTGACACAAACTTTACCTCTACCACTTAAAATCTAGCCAACTTTATTGCCGACCACTAAACTATCGAACCACTATATTCTCCACCCACCAGAAAACATTGTTGTAATAAACATAATAGTGATTTCCTTTGTCACCGTAACGTTCAATGTAAATAGGTTCTGTACACATACATACATATTCTCACGCCTGTATTCCCATGAGGGGTAGGCAGAGCGCATGAATTCAAAAATCCAGTGCCACGTTGAGCAAATTCTGGGTAACAAGATGGTTAAACGTGATATTGCAGTGACAGGTTGCTAGCCCATCGCCTACAATACACTAACCCTTTCCCAGAGTCGACTCTTACGACACCCACGGGAAGAAAGGGGGAGGTGCTATTCTAACCCGGCACCACACGGGTATAGTACACCAAATAGGTTCTGTGGTGAGCCAAAAATTAATTGATCAAGTTTATATTTAATAATAAAAAAAACAAAGATCCCTACGAATTGAGAACTTCCTCCTTTTTTTAAGTCGGTTAATAAAATAATAAGCCAGCCTAAATACGTCCCTCTGCAGGGTGCAGGCCTACTTTCAGTATGAGAGGAGGGTACAGGCCTCCTCTCAGTATGAGAGGGCTGGGGCTATAGTTCCCACGCGGTGCGAGTGTACTCGTATGTTATCTACACAAAACACAAGGCTAAGTTGGTATGCGCTGTGTGTAATCAAGTTGGTTGAGTTAGTTCCTCACTCAGAAATAATGTGCATGCACGACAAAAAACTAACTGCGCCTGCATCCATTATTTCCGTCCGTTCAATCACACGCTATACCTAGTTAAACAAGGTACATTGAAGGGAAGCGCTGAATCGGAAAAAACTACATTTGAATTGATGGGATTTGTCCGGAGCGCTCGCCCGCCCGCGCCAGCAATTACAAGCAAATCTAGCGCTCCATCTGAACTGCTGCTCGGCACGCGATTTTCACACGTAGTCTTTTTAGTTTTTAGACATTATTGTCTTTTAATCCTTGGGATTGTCTAATATTTAATACAACTACGATTGTTAGTTACGTGCGGCGACGACCAACTAGGTATATTTGGACGATTCTTATATATTACTAGCTGTGCCCGCGACTCCGTCCGCACGGAATAGTGACTAATTTTTCCCTTTTTTCCACATTTTCCAATGTTTCTTTACTCCTATTGATCGCAGCGCGATGTGACTTAAACGCCTTCCTCGATAAATGGTCTATCCAACACAAAAATATTTTTTAAATTTGAACCAGTAGTTCCTGAGATTAGCGCGTTCAAACAAACGAACAAACTCTTCCGCTTTATAATATTAGTAGTATAGATTTTACTTTCTTTAAATAGATAGATCACTTAGAAAGTACTTTTTGTTCTTAAGATTTGTTGGTAATAAAATAAAAGTCAGTTAAGTAAGTAAGTAAATGAACCTTGTCTTTTATTTAAGCTGTCATTTCTGGATATATGCTTTTTGTGTTATGTCGTTTACCTAACTAAAGCAGCGATTTGATTTGAGCATGCACAGCTGCAATCACGAGTCCCGACGCCGCTCGCCGGACGCCGCATCCGACTCAGCGGGCTCATTGTTCTGCCCCTTGCAGTTGGCTTCGTTGTGATGAATAACCGTCTAAAGCCGACGCCGATCCTTAACGAGTTATGCTGCGGTTACACATGCACGGGCTGCGCGCGCTGGAGGCGCTGGAGCTGCGCGCGCTGCGGCCGCTGCGGGCGCTGCGCGCGGTGGAGCTGGACGCGGGCCCCGGCGGGCCGCCCGGCGCCGCGCTGGCCGCCGTGCCGCACGTGCAGGCGCTCACGGTGCACGTGCGAGCCGCCACCCTGGACGAGCAGCTCGCGGGGCTGGACGCCTCCAAGCTGCGGGTGGTGGAGGTGCGCGGGCCCGAGCTGCGGCGGCTGACGGCGCGCGCGCTGGCGCCGCTGGGCTCGGCGCGGGCGCTGGCGCTGCAGCTGCGCGGCACGGCACGATAACTTGCAAGCGAAATCGTTATCCACTGCATGATCATTTTTAAACACACTAGACGTACTGGTTACACAACGATAGTCATGGTTTAGGCTACCCAAAGTTTCGTGTGCAGCAGCAGCTCCTCACAAAACACTAGACGTAGATTCTGCTCTGAGGAAGCAGTAACTCGGCCACTTTGTTTTACGACGAAATAAAAGAAAAGGATTTTAAAAGCAGCAGCCAACGGCGCGGCGTGCCGCGGCGGACTTACTGTCTGACTCACTCGCAAGTTTTCAATATCTTCTGATATTTCTAGAGCGTATCAAAATTACGCTGCAAGAATAGCACTACCTGAACAACGAGATGCCAGTTGCGAGGTACCTAACTAGATACTAATGCTAAGCGTCCACTTGTCGGTATCGTACGCATCGGACGTATCGCACGCAACGGATTGTAGTATTCTTTGTATAGAAACTCATACAAGTGCGTCCACCTGTCCGCATCGTACGCATCGCATTTCGCCATACATCTGATTAAATCCGATACGTCCGATGCGTGCGATGCGGACCTGTGGACGCTTAGCTTAAGTTCGATTGGTGGATGGTGAAGAAGCGATTCTTTCAGGTCTGTTCAAAAATTATCAAACCACACGAACTCCTCAACGTTAAATGTTGTTACGAAAGGTCGTTACCATTTGTTGCGATGGGCCAGGAACCCAGATAACAATTTTTTTTTCAGCCTTTTCCAACCCTGGCTGATCAGATAGTATCGTGGTGGTCAAAATTGTAACTAAGCAGTTAATTAATAAAAAAACTTTTAGTAGATCTAAAATACCTATCTTTGTAGGCAGCTTCTAACAAAGTCTATTGGTTGCTTGATTTATGTACATAAATAACGTTGTATGACAAGTACAAAACAATAAAGTTAAGTTAGTTAAAGTTGCGAGTTATTGGTGGACCGTGCGGAGCGCCGGTTGATGCCGGCTGCTTGCTACTTGTACATCTACCTAATTAGCACCCACAGAACAGAAAAAACTAGTAGAAGTGCCCCGCCCACTGGGCACGTGTGTCAACGTTACGCGGGACTCGCCTTAGGCCGCAGCTTTCATTATGCGTGAAAGTTGAGCGAACGATTTTCTGAAAATATGTAAATATACCCTATTCTGCAATTTTAGAAGGTAAAAACGATAGCTGCAACAAAAATATAACTCATGGCGGATCAATGAAAGCTGCGGACTAAGGCGAGTCCCGCGTAACGTTGACACACGTGCCCAGTAGACGGGGCACTTCTACTAGTTTTTTCTGTTCTGTGGTAAGAAGTGCCCCGTCGTAGCACAGGCTACGGCGTAGGCGCGCTACGAGCTACGAGCTACGGGCTCATTACAGCAGAGTTTAATTTAATACCGCTGAGCACTGCACGCTGTCTCCAGATTGCATTTTAACGAGATAGAGGCTCGGCGCAGTGCAGACTGCAGGCTCAGGGATTAGTAAAGTAGATGCGTGTAGTTTACAGTATTGGTTAACACGGATTATTATTCAATGCTGACCGAGTTGAGAATTAGTAAAGGCTATTGATATTAAACTATTTATCCCCGGCGCTGTTGCCCTGAAACTTGTGTTCTCCCCAGGCGAGGAGTGCCCACACTCGCGCCACGCTGTTAGTTATTCACGGATGCTTCTAAACCTAAATTGTTACTAATTAATTATTTTTACTCTAATTCTTTTAATACTAATTATTCCGTGTGGTGTTGGGATAGAATAACCTTTCTCCATTTCTTCCGTGGATGTCGTAAGAGGTGACTAAGGAAAATAGGCTTAGATATTCTTCAGGCCACAGGCTAGCAACCTGTCCCTATTATACCTGTTCCACCTGTTATCAAATCTAAAATTATGCTAGAAGTGGCTGGGAAGCGTGAAATAGTCAAGATCATGGTTTTGTCTATGTCACGTTTCGTATGCTTTGTCTACCCCGTCTGGGAACACAAGCGTGATTGTATGTATGTATACTATGTGTATGAAGGGCACTGTAGTATGTAACGTACAAATAAGTGTTTTGTAACTGTACTTATTGACTTTCAGGCTGGTTTTCTTTTTTGTTACAAGTGATAAGAAAATACAATAAAACAAGTAAAACTCATAAAATGAAAATAAAAGACTTAATTCCAAATGTTCTTCAAGGTATTTGCCCACGCTCCACCGCTACAATTTTATCTTGAAATTACATGGAACTTTAAACTGAGATTTTTCAGTCAGCTGTAAAACTAATGAATGCAAATGGCGGGCGCACGTGCCGCCGCCGCCTGTTCTCACGCAATTTAAAGTTTAGACTCTCGCTGCAAAATGATTGGGAGTCGGAGGCGGGCCGCTGCTCGCTGCCGCACACACTTAGCTCACTGCATTATTACTGATAAGTAGTTATTTTTCGTGCGGTATCGGGTTAGAATAACACTTTTCCATTTCGATGTCGATGTCCATGAATGAGGATGTCGTGAGAAGTGACTATAGAAATAAGTTTAGCTACGATTTTGTCGACGCGCGCTCAACTTCTCGCTGTTATACTCTTTCATCTGTTATTAAACCTAAATTATGCTAGACGTGGCTACGAAACATGCTCGTCCTTATAACACAGGCGTGCGCCAGCTGCTCGTCCTCCGGTAATGCCCCGGATCAACCTGCGTGGTCCGGGCGCCGGGCTGCGGCGTGCGTCAGCGCAGCGCGGGACATCAAGCGACGGCTCCATCCGGGGCTTCACAACAGATATGTACAGACATCAATCTACATACAAAGTGCGCTCGAGCAACGCACACCAGTGCGCTTTCACGTTCACCTTGCGTCTTCCTCTGACGCATGCCCGTGCAACCACAGCGCACGCGCTGAAACTAGATCCGTCCTCAATGAAGACGCGCTGGCGGCATGCGCTGTGGTTGGTGGTTGCACGGGCATGCGTCAAAGGAAGCCGCAAGGTGAACGCGAAAGCGCAATTTTGTGGAGATAGCTTTAGACACACGTAACGACTCACGGACACGATATCTCGGAACAGTTGGGTCCAGTCCGCGCGCGGCCGTCCGCTTGAGACGCGCCTGCGAACGATTCTGCAACCTTTTCACTCTACTGGAACTGTGAAATTGTAATGAAAAACCTTGAAAGTGTTTTTCATTAGTTCATTGGATCGCTAATGTCTAAATCTTATAATCAGTGATCGGATCTAGGATGCAATTTCGCGGGGTTTAGGTCCATAATATTAAGATGGATATGACTTACAACCTCGCGACTTTTATGATATTTTATTATCATTACAAAAAGTAAACAATTACCCATGATGAATCTCTGTTATTAAATGAAATGACCACTTGAAATAAGCAGTAGATAATGTCTTGACTGATATTGTCATTCAAATTGAGCCCTGCATATCAAATTCTCAACATTATCGACAAATAATAATAATTTCATTACAAATATCCATTATTTAGACAATTCTAGTGTTCTTTCTAGTGTGTACATATTAAATGACGCTTTTTTTAAATTTTAGCCCACTATCCAAAATCCCGGGAAATCCTGAGGCACATCCACGATAAACATAACGTTTAAGGTCGTTCGCCCCAAATTGCATCGATCACTGATAATAAAGCACACACTTAAACATAAGTGCCGCTACTACAGTAGTTTTATGTGCATACGCCATAGTTAACATTCCTAGGGCACCCACCAAATGCAGGTAAGAAAAGTAAAGTACAATCTACACTTTTGATTGAGTTCTGTACTTATCTCTTTGGTGGTAGCACGCGCTCGCGACGGCCCGCTCTCGCAGACAGCGAATAGCTGCCTGAATGCAATGGGCCATAGGGCAATGTTCTACATCCCACACTGGGTCTAATTCAAGTAGCAACTAAGTAAGCTTGTCTGTGCTATGCTGGCGCTGCTGCTGGTTGGACGTCCATTACCAGGAACAACGACCGCTGTAGACATTATTTCATTACAATAAGTTTATTTTATTAATATTAATTAATAACTGTCCAATATATTGATGCGACTGTTAAGAAGAGTTAAAATGGCCGCTTGTTGTGAACATGTCAGTTTCAACGATACATATACACCGGTTTGTTTGGTTAAATTATTTTTCGCTACATAGTTCTCTCGTATACGCTACTATGTTTCTGTCCGCATACAACTCTCCTCGCGTGTTCCGCGGAGAGCATCAATTGGTGGCTGCAATATTGTATCTAATACGGCTCTGGCTCCGCGCGGAGTACAGAGTGCGGAGTGCAGAGTACGGAGTGCGGAGTGCGGAGTGCGGAGTGCGGAGTGCGGAGTGCGGAGATCGTAAAGTGCATCTCGACTTGCTCGCTCATCTTTCCAGCTCCGCTGGCGCGGGCGTCCATAAACAATGAAGTAATAAACACAACTATGTTTTATTCCATGTAACGGAGCAACAGCTTGAGCTCTGCGTCCATTCTGTAGCGAGTGTAATCCCTGACGCTAAAAGAGGGGCGATATAAGTATTTCCTCTGGCTCTGATTACGTATTATTCTAAATAAAATAAAAATAAATATCACTGGACACTATTTACACCAATCACCTAGTCCCAAAGTAGGCAACTTAATGCCTGTGTTATGGGTACTAGACAACGGATAATCTTACTTATCCCATCAAAAACAATACTTGTCAAAAAAAAACAAGTCTCGCAACTCAGTTGTTCTGCGGTAAAAAGTTGTGAGATCCATGTAATCCATCGCCTGAAAACATTGTAAAGTCAATCGCCTGAAAACACATGTAAATTCAATTATTTAGTGCTATGGCCAAGTCTCGATATATTTATTTATACCATGTTATACCGACTTGGTATTACATGGATCTCACAACTTTTTACCGCAGAACAACTGAGTTGCGAGACTTGGTTTTTTTTGACAAGTATTGTTTTTGATGGGATCTCATTTCTTTTTGTAATTTGTAACCACAAAAATGGAAACCAATTTTTTTATATTTTTTCTTTCTAGATTTTTTAGTTTTTCCTTGATTCATACACCAAACACTACTTATATTCCAAATTTGAAGCTTCTAGGTCCGCTAGAAGTGCCTTAGACTTTTGATGATCGGTGAGTCAGTGAGTGACAAAATTAAGAAATTTGACCCGTTATAATTCTTAAAATACAGGTTCAAATTGAATGAAATTTGAAATATACGTGTCTTTACAATGCCTGCGCGGTTACTGAAAATTTCAGTGTTCTATTTTTATCCACAACGAAGTTACAGGGGGTCGAAAATGGTCTGAATTGCTTCGAGAAAAGGATGGTACGGCCGTGACGCTTTTTTGCTCGACTAGATATACCTACATATAGATAAACATCCAAGACTCGAAAGCAAATATTCGTATTCATCATACAAACATCTGCCCCGACCGGGGATCGAACCCTGGATCTTAAGCTTCACAGTCAGGTTCTCTAACCGCTGGGTCAAAAACAAACATTTATTTATTTAAACATATTTGACAAACAGGCTTAAATAGCAATCGCTCTTGCGGCGTGACTAAATGAAACTATATGTATTTGTTTCTATTGAAAGGTGTTGAAAGCGGAAGTTAAATTTACTAAGTCACTCTATCACAATGAAAGGACTCATTAATTTGTAGTTTTTTCTTAATATTTATGACAAGCAGATACTTACACCGCCTAAAGTTATATGGTTCCTACACTGATGGACAATGCCAACGGGTGGGTTTCCAGAAAAAATAAAAAAGGAATCTGATAATTTTTCATTGTCCGTGAGTTTGGTTGATGGTTTTACCAATAATAAAATATCTATTGTTGTAATTGGGTACTATAATTTAGCCTTTAATTAGTTTTTACATGAAAGTAATTTAGTAATGTAGTAATTGCTTAAATAAGAAGTCGGGCCCTGTCCCCTCGCCGGCGCGCGGCTGAAGAATAATTCGGGACTAAAACGAGCCGAGCCTTTACAAACTTGCCTTTTGAAACTACACACTTAATTGGAGATTCATTATAAAAGGCCAAGGTAACTGTTAAGCTACAGAAAACCCTTTGAACTTAAGTAATTCTTTTTGAACCTAGTTAAATAAATAGAGAAGGGCAGAGTAGATAGTGGTCGTTAAGCGTCGAGTTACCAAGCAAAGCTCGGTTTAAAGTTTTTAAAGGGAACTCGGCCGAATTAATTTTACGGAAAGATTTTTTTCTTTTACTATGCGCTCATCGTTTTAAATAAACAGGGACTGTCGTTGTGACGGCCAAGGAATATTGACATATATATAGACTAAATGTCGAGTAGTGAATTCACCGTGGCGTGTTCTCGTAGGATAGGCGAAGTACAAAATTGGTCTGAAATACGCCAAATTAAACTTGAATCAAAGAAGTAAAGTAAACGCCTGACTGCTCGGCGCTGCTCTTATTTATGGCACGCGCACACTATTATTATAAGTCGCAATGACATAGCTTAATTTTAAAGTAAAAAATACTTTAGTTCGATTTAACCCTCGATTTTGCTTTTATAATTTTTATTCCCGCTACACCTCGTGTCGTCTTACCTCGTCGGCGGAAAACCATTATTTATTTATACATACCCACACTTCATTAGCAGAACATTTACGGCCGGTCCCAACATTCTACCTATCGACGGTTTGGCGTACTAGAGAATGTACCTAATTTAAAATGACTTTACACCCATACGTCATCATCTGTAAGTAAGCTAAACCATCGATGAACTGAATATTGCGCCGTGCCATTAGTATTATGAAATAATAAGTTATTGTACACAAATCACGTACGTCGCAGCCTGAACCATGTTTAAGGACAACACCAGGCGCGAGTAGGTATTTAACACTACAATGAACAAAATTGACAGAAACATAATAAAATTGTTACTAGGCATAGGAGCTCTTATCGCACGGTGAGAAGTCAGCGAGCCGTGACGTGAACCACTAAGTTCCCTCTTCCAAGTGTTTATTCTCACCCAGCTGTGAGCTTCAAACTTCTGCGCCCTGAACGCCAAGTGTAGCCTCGGAACAGCTCATTCAGTATAGTACAAGAGAGTTTTTATGGTTTTAACTATTGACAAAGTTTCGCAAAAAGGTAAAACAATATCGTAATCAACGCTATTTTAATCGAGAACTGTTTGTGTGACCCCAGCGGTACCTAAAGCCAGGCGTTAAAAAAACAGGCGGATAACACCGTTGGAAACGCATTATTGGGCGTCAAAGTCACAGTTTTTTAACCGACTTCAAAAAAGGAGGTATTCAATTCGTTTGTATTTTTTTTAAATGTATGTTAACTCACGGTGGATCGATTTCGATGGTTCTTTTTGTGTTCGATAGCAAATGGCTTCCCATTGGTCCCGTTTTATTATTTGTGAAACATAGATGATAGCTGTATTACAGAGGTGTTCGTTTGATAACAAGTTGCACTATGTTTTGCCGATTGGCGTACAAAAACATTATTAAGGTTACAGTGGTTAGTTAAGTTTACAGTAGTAGTTAGTATTAAAAGGAATGTAGATATTGAACCACTTATCGTATATTTAATAAATCCAATACAATATTAGTCTTAGCTTAAAACAATCGACTGGCGAGTGACGCCGAGAGGCCGCGCCATATCCTGTCAAAAGTGACAAAGTCTAGTGTTGGGACTAGTAAATAGTGATGTGCCATACAACTGATTTTCACAGCTAACATTAGTTAGGTTGAGATGCGTTCTTTACGAAGCATGAGTGGTATCAAACTTACTGATAGGATGCGTAATAGCGGCATTAGAGAGAAGTGCGGTCTGAAAGAGAGTATTATAACAAGGGTAGAGAAAGGTATGCTGCGTTGGTTTGGGCACGTGGAGAGAATGGATGACGCAATGATATGTAAGCAAATTTACAAGGGAAGTGTGTTAGGACAAGTCAGTCGAAGAACAACGTATATCGACCAGATCGGCGATGTACTAAAGGAAGGCCAAATTAGGAGTACTCGAAACCGTCGAACGTGTACGATGAGAGTGATGAATATTAGTGAAGCGAAAGAAGTATGTCAGAATAGAAGCGAATGGCGCTCTGTTGTCTCTGCCTACCCCGCAGGGAATAAGGCGTGACGGTTATGTATGTATACATACATACATATTCTCACGCCTGTATTCCCAAGAGGGGTAGGCAGAGCACATGGATTCCAAAAATCCAGTGCCACGTTTAGCAACATCAGGGTATCCAGAAGTTAAACGTGATATTGCAGTGACAGGTTGCTAGCCCATCGCCCACAATACACTAACCCTTTCCCAGAGTCGACTCTTACGACACCCACGGGAAGAAAGGGGGAGATGCTATTCTAACCCGGCACCACACGGGGCATAAATAATAATTGTTGTATGTATTATTAAAGACAAACTTAGATTTAAACATTTATTCCAAGATTAACAATACTTTTATCAGAAACAATTGAAAAAGCGTCCTCGCGCGTACAGACCAAACGTCAGAGAGCAAATTAGTGCGGGGACACGTTCGCGGTGACCGATATAGTGATGTACCATAACAATCGGTTTTATTTTAGTTAACAGTTTGTATGTAGTTAGTAACATTATCTTATATAGATATGTTTTACACAAGAGAATAAAGAATGATACTTTGATTGCTTTCACGACTTAGAAACACTGTTTAATTTATTAGCCCTACTCGATGGCAACCGGACAACCTGCCTGGCTAGTAACCTGTCATTATTATATATCTATTTCATCTGTTTCTTAAACCTAATAATGCTCAAAGTGGCCACGGAACGTGAAATAGGCATGGCTTGTCTATGTAACGTTTCGTGTGCTCTGCCTACCCCGTTTGGGAGTTCTGGTGGGATTGTATGTATGTATGTCAATGGCAAAAAAAATTAAGTCATGTATTATGGGTGATTGGTGGGTGGTTTCAGAAGACCGAGACGAATGGAAGTCATGGGGGGAGGCCTTTGCCCAGCAGTGGGACACAAACCCAGGCTTATAATAATAATAATGATGGCCACATTTTCTGCTAGATACTCAGTATATCCAAAATAGTATGAAGTTTTACGCGATATTTTTGCTCATCAGCATACCCCGTTATCAATGTTGCAAATTCATTGAAAACGCCAGGGATGGCACTGCACGTATATTTTTTAATATGTGCTAGAAAAAATTGCTTGAACCTGTGTCTTGAGGTTTTCCAAGCGTTGAGGTGGTCTTCGATGGTAATGAAAATGGACTGTAGATATGCTGGTTTTTAATGGAAGAGATTGAAAAAATCGTTACAAGCCGTTGAATATTGAATTTGGATATTGACTAGAGTCGTTGAAATCGGTGGCGAGAGTGACGAACAGAATTTGGATATAATGTTGCCACACTTAATACATAACAATACACAAGAATGTTGTACATTGAACGATACTGAACATATAATAGATTTGATTTAATTGTGAATTTAACATGAATAAATTATTTATTTAATTACATTTATTTAACTGCTGTATTAAAATAGTTTGCTAAGACTAGATTTATGTATGTATATAAACTTAGTTGATTAAAAAGGCAATATATAATGATAAAATGTACAAAGACATGACTTGTGTATATTTGGTGATCTGTGAAGATGACATTAAATTATTGTTCCCAAATGAAACTGTATATAATCAAAATATTGTGAAAAATTACTAGAGAAACAGAATTGAGGATAAAAATTGAAGTATTTTTAACGATTCTGAACAGTGCCTACCTTTAAATATACATTACATTTTATTCACCTTTTTATTTATATATTTTAAGATTTAAAAGAAAACAAAACCTCTTTTCAGCCCGTAAGTAATTGACATTTTTTTTAAATTTCATAATAGGTAGTTACGTCATTTATTTGTCAATATTGATTTTTATTGTTATTCCACAAAAACAAAACAATAAAGAAGAAATAATAATAATTATAAATACAACTAACTTAACAACTAAACTAAATTTAAAAAAGTGCACCCCCGAGGCAAATATTGATTTATTTAGAAGTGGAGCGATCGATATCATATTTAAAGTGGATATTATACAGTAATAGGCGACAAAATTTAACGCCAAGTAACCTAGAAAAATTATTAATAATTTATTCAGACAACTAAAAATATACCTAATATAAATCCGATAGTTTACATGTAAAAACATTCTTCTAACATTAACATTTTTATGTACCTTCCAATATGTCACATATCGTGACATGACAATGAAATAAATGTTGTGCGACAACCCTATGGCTTACTTTCAATGAATCTGCAACACTGATAACGGGGTATGCTCATCAGTGTGTTATGATACGAATTAACCTCTGACATAGTTATCTGCTTGTGATATAGTAGGAGAAGTAGGACTGGAATCCCGAGCCGGAGCAGTGCAGCCGGCGCGAGTGCACGCGCTATCAAACAGCGGTCTGTTTTAGTTCAACGTTCAGTCCAAAGAAGATCATGAAGTGTACAGTGATATTACTTTTGTCGTTAACGGCGGTATCGCTCGGTAAGTTTTTTGTTTCCAACACACGGATACAATAAAGATTAAAGAAATTAAAGGTCCGGGTACGGAGACTATAGGCCGCCTTACAAAGCGATATCTTCAATGCAATATTTGAAGGAAGGATATACCTACTTAAAATAAAAAAATTAAAAGCAGGTGGTGTTCATACGTTCCTCATTGTGACGTGGAATTCCGCATCCAACGCGCTGCTATGGCCCTTGGAATCAGTGATATATGCTTTTAACGTTGTGTTGTCTCCACAACTTGAACATTTTGTGGTTTTTAATGTTGTATTTTTTCAAACTAATTACATACTAGGTTACATGTATATGTAGTTAACAGGCTAGCAACCTGTCTTTATTATACATGCCAACTTAAAAAAAAAGTGGCCATGACATGTGAAATAGTTTGGCCATCAAGGCAATGGTTTTGTCTATGTAGCGTTTCGTGTGCTCTGCCTACTGACACGCTGTCATTTGGGAAAATAGGCATGATGTTTATGTGTGTGTTTAACTGTGCGTACGCGGTCTTGCGCAGACGGCGCGCGCTATCGCAGTGACTACAACTACGTGGAAGACGCGGGCGGCTGGCTGAAGCTGCAGCGCGTGCCCGCCAACTGGCACGAGGCGCGCCTGCGCTGCCACCTCGAAGGT
>BHDV01070332.1:19093-29650 GCA_005406045.1 Adoxophyes honmai | reverse complement strand
AAGGCACGCGGCGCGGGCCCGCCGACGGGCGCGAGGCGCGCCTGCGCTGCCACCTCGAAGGTACGCGGCGCGGGAGACGGGCGCACGCCGCAGCGCGGGCCCGCCGACTGGCGCGAGGCGGCCACACAACAAGGTAGGGCTCTCACTCAAACAAAGGGACGATCGCGATATTTTGTGATACTTAAGCAATGCTTACTGCCTGCAGGTGGTGTTCTGGCGTCCCCGCTGAACAGTCCCATGTCAAAGGCGTTGAAGAGCTTAATGGAGGCGCAGGGCGTCACGTGCGGCATCTTCACCGGCATCCACGCCACCTACTCTCGCGGAGACTTCGCCTCCGTCGAGGGTGAGGGAAAATAATATCGACGCAGAATCTTTTTGGGCCCCTCCTTCATTAATAATGCAGAACAGAATTTCTTGATTTTGTGCTCAAGAATCGCTTTCAGTGCAATCAGTCAAGAGGTTCACGATAAAGTACAAGGTTCACTCATATGCGGCCAATTTACTTCCTCGTCTCTCGGCTGCCGTTGTCTCGTTTTACAATTCGCGAGAGAGCGCCATTTGTAATGTTAGTTTCTGTGACTCTCAACAAATTTAGAGGTAACAAATAACAAATAATTGAGTTCTGTGATTTGTAGGAGTTCCGCTGGCGCGTATCCCCGTGCGCTGGGCTCAAGGCGAGCCCGACAACGCGGGCGACGCGGAGCAGTGCCTGCTGCTGCTGCCGGACGGCGCGCTGGCCGACGCGCCGTGCGCCGAGCCGCTGCCCTACGCCTGCTACCGCAAGCGCACGCCCGGCCTGCTGCTCAACGCCTGCGGGACCTTCGACAATGGTAACCTTGACCTCATCACCCATCATTGTCTTTATAGCTCCATCCTACGCCTCTGACGTGCAAAGCAACCTCAGCCGAATCACATGTGAAAGATATTCCAAAAGTATAATGTCAAAATGATAATATTGCTCTTTACATAGAGGACAGACCAACTAGAGAAACAATGATGGCCACCCAATTCCGCAAACCGTCAGTTTATTTCAACTTACAAACTGTCACAGAAACTGTAAAGAGCCAATGAGGAAAAAGCCACTGCGTTACGCGCGATTTTGGGCCGGCTTTGGCAGAATCGTCTTCGAACAAATTCAATTACATTAGTACTCTATAGGTTCTGTCCTCTATGGCTCTTTATGATAATTCGGCCAAATGAGAGGTTGGTATACAAAAATTTGCTGATAAATACTTTTCAAAGTGAATATTCGTTGAAACGTTGGTTGGCAAGTGAATTTCGACCAAAAAAAATTGGGCAAAAAGGCGGGATACCCTGCGCAGTGTCAACGCGTAACTAAGCATGTTCGCGTGTCGCAGAGTACGCGCTGGACGCGCGCACGGGCGCGTGCTACAAGTTCCACACGACGCCGCGCACGTGGGCGCGCGCGCACATGGCCTGCGCGGCCGAGGGCGCGCACCTCGCCGTCATCAACAGCGAGGCCGAGGCGCGCGTCATCAAGGACGTGTTCGCCAAGCATCCCAAGAATAAGATCACCACGCGCGCGCCCTGGGGCAAGGTAACTACATAATTACGATCACCCTTGCAAATAACTATTGTTTTGTATTTATATTGAACTGTATATTACTATTAGCCCCGTCGCATGCCTACATTCGCATTGGCTGTCACGAGTCGTGTGCCAGTGCCAGTGTTTAAAACCTATGGCGCAGTGGCAAACCCTGCATTTGCTCTCACGTGTCAATGCGCCACTGCGCCATAGGTTTTAAATGCTGGCACTCGTGACAATACAATCAATCAATACAATCAATACAATCGTGACAGCCAATGCGAGTGTGGGCATGTGCGGCAGGGCTTACGCTTGCCAGTGTGTGGTTATGTGTACGAAATATGGTAGTACGAAGAGCTGTTGCTTGTGTTTCGCTATAGTTGCCTTTATTATTACCGATCATTAGCATGAGTTCACATGCAGTGACTATTATTCGCTAGCGGCGACGCAAACTATTTGTAAGAGTGTTTGACTCCCACAAAAGTGAAAAATTTCTATGGCGAAGGCTAGACGTTCAATAAATATTGATATCCTTCAATATTGATCGTCTAGTCTTGCTATATCGATGGAAAATATACTGAATTCATGAACAGATTGTGATCCATCAGTATTTTCATATTGAAGGATCACAATATTTACCTATTGAACGTCTAACCTTCGGCTGTTAAGTAGAAATCGTTTAAAAAAGTCGCCGCTAGCGAACACGGTCACTGTAAACACGTGCTAATAATACCAATAGTGATTTAATATTAGTTTTAGTGATAAAATACACTTCTGGGTTGCGCTTTATAAGTAAAACCATTATTTGTTGTAAAGGAAATCGTGTACGTGGGCTTCCAAGACCGCGACGAGCCGGGCGAGTGGATGACCGTGCACGGTGAGTCTACCCTCATGACATCTAACCTAACCAAACCGCAGGCGCAGCAGAAACTAAACTTATGTAGATGTCGCTGTATAGTCGCTCCGGATACAATAATCACGACGTAAAATGTCTGTGTCTAAAGAAATAGCTTCAAATAATTTTGAATATCTCCTGACCTTTTCGGTAAGCAAATCGAAACCGTTAAATTTTTTTTTAGTTGTTCACTGAAATTAATTAAAGATAGTAAACTGAGAAACTAAATTTACTGTCACTACCGCTTATTTCCGTTTAATTAAGTTTTCACTAACTAATATCGTTATTCATAATAACAGAAGCACAGGGTATAGGTATGTACGGTCGACCAAGAAAGTGGTCTACCACTTTTGACAAAAGTTTCTGTGAAATCAAAATTATCACAAGGTTGACATTGTCACTGTCATAATATTATGGCGAGGGGAAATCGACCTTATTGTTTCATGAGGTTCAAATGAATATCGATCTTGAGGGGGTAGACCAATTTCTTGGTCGACTGTACAGGTCGGTCACGGAACACAGCGAACTCGAGCACGTGCGTCGCACTGTGCGAGCGCGAGGGCAATATTTATGCACGCGTGCGACAGAGATACATAGCAGCGGGTCAACGCTAGAATTTTGCTGTGCTCCGCGACCGAGCTTCAGTCATAAATTTAAGCATCAACCAAATTAATTGGTCTTACCAATACTCTACAAGTCTTGAAAGAAGACATACTAATGTACATGTTCGGTTTTTCGACCTCGACCCGCAGGCCAGACCCTGGAGGAGGCGGGCTACAACACGTGGCACTCCGGCGAGCCCAACAACTCCACGGGCGGGCAGATGTGCGGCGGCGTGTACCGCGACGGCGGGCTGGACGACCTCTGGTGCGAGGACCTCTACAGCTTCATCTGCGAGAAGACGCCCAACAGCCTGCTCTGGGACGACTAGCGGAGCGCTGCAGCCTCCCCACGTCGAGACCGGAATACGCCGTCTTATTTCGTGCGCTACGTCTTTCGATCATTGCTTACACCACAGAGCGCTTAGTATGATGAAAACGATTATGGATCCGATAACAATTTCGTTTGCGAATTAACAGGAAAATTTTATGTAAATGTATGTGTATGTAATAATGTATCACCATTTGCGGTGAAGCCTTGGGTTTACTTGACTGTGTGAGAATTTGTCTGCTAAAAATCTAGTGTTAAACCGGAATATAGTAAATTGCAATGTCAGACTGATCCCAGACCTTCACCTAAACGCAGTTAGATTTTGAAATTGGAAGCGAGTGTAACGCTCCATCCGCGTATATCGAATCGATCTTAAGTTGTTTGTGTAATCCAATAGAATTCCAACAATTAAAGAGATAGTCGAAGCATAAGACTACGTTCTTATTTCAATCCGAACCACGACAACCATGGAAGACGATGGCTCTGGAACCGCTCCTCCACAGCCAGTCCCGACAAGTGTAGTATACTATACTTTAGACCGATAGGTACTTAAAAGATGGTAAACAATCTTGACATGTCTTTTTATTCAAATACACAGTCTAAAAATGAAAATCGTTACACTATACAATTCAATTATGATAGTAAATGTTTTTTTCATACCTAAATTGTAAAATGTAAAGATTTTGATTTATAAAGTGTATGTTTAAATAAAAAGACACGTCAAGATTATTTACCATCTTTTAAGTACCTATCGGTCTATAGTATAGCTGTGGAATAGAGACTAATTTTCCCAGTTTTTTCCACATTTTCCCTTGTTTCTTCGGTCCTATTGGTCGTAGCATGTTGTTATATAGCTTAAAGCCTTCCTCGATAAATGGTCTATCTAACACAAAAATATTTTTTCAATTTGAACCAGTAGTTCCGGAGATTAGCGCGTTCAAACAAACAAACAAACAATCAAACAAACAAACAAACTCTTCAGCTTTATAATATTAGTATAGATTAGTATAGATTATTATTGACGCAAAATATATTTCAAGTTCGCAATGCAAAGTGAAATTTGGATTTTTTTATCATGTCCCGAAATCAGCGAGAGTGGGTCGCGGGGACGCAGTGCAAAAAGTGCAGCGCGGACGATCTTTCTGTGATGTTCTGATATTACACCACTGTATTGTATAAAAAATATTAAGTAAGTATATGTATACTTAACTCTTTAAATCACAGGCCTAAAGGAGATCGAAACTATTAGTTAGGCGAATCATTGTTTTTAAGTGATTACTGTTAAACTTGTTTTAGACCAACGCTGTCACTAACAGATACATAGCATAGACCAGTTAAATTTATAAAACCTCTATTTTTGTGTCGGTGGTTAGAAATCGTAGGAGAACCTAGTCTGTAATCGATAATTTCAATTCGTGTTGTAATAAATTGCGTCAGATAAAATTGAAAATTAATCGAGCCTGTGGCTGCAGCGCGCAGTGCGGCGGAAGTCCCGATAATCGGTAATAACTATATCCGGCGCAACTGCCGGAGCTCGCCCAGCAAGACAAAGAGTCCGAGCCCCGCCGGCTGCCACTGGCCTTGCTGATTACGCTGTTTTTGAGTCGTTTTAAATCTCGATTTTAGTCTATCGAAATTTAAGGCGATGGGGCGAATGGTAATACATTATTATTGCGATACGGTCTCGCGTTGCTTTGCACGGTAACACGCGCGGGACGTGTCGCTTTCAGACGTCTCTTGGACAGTGATCGTTATATCTACTCGCGCCTTGCTGTGCAAAGCCGGCATATGTTCCAGATTTTTTATATGATTTTACACTCATTTTAGGACTGTTTGTCATAATTTGTTGTCACGGACACTTAAAAATGCATGAAAGTTTTCTTGCGTTATTTTTTATATAATTTTTTTGTGGAGGCACTAACTAATAATAAAGGAAGTCAACCTACTTAGGTAGCCGAAGAGCTGGCAGCTTCCTCGCTCAACGCATCAGCATTGCGATACAGCGAGGAAACGCTGCCAGCGTCTTTGGGAACATGCCTCGGGGCTCCCCTTTTTAGGGTTCCGTAGCCAAATGGAAAAAAAAACGGAACCCTTATAGATTCGTCATGTCTGTCCGTCTGTCCGTCTGTCCGTCTGTCCGTCTGTCCGTCTGTCCTTCCGCCCGTATGTCACAGCCACTTTTTTCCGAAACTATGAAAACTATACTAATAAAACTTGGTGAGTACCTAGATGTGTTCTGTGAACCGCATTAAGATTGTGACACAAAATTTAAAAAAAAGCAATAATTTTTTCATCAAACCCATACGAGTGGGGTATCTGTGGATAGCTCTTCAAAAATGATATTGAGGTTTCCAACGTCATACTTTTTTAAAGTGAATAGTTTGCGCGACAGACGCTTCCAAAACTGAAAAAGTTGTGTCCCCCCCCCCCTCTAACTTCTAAAATAAAAGAGTGATAAATCTAAAAAAAATATATGATGTACATTACCATAAAAACTATTAACGAAAATTGGTTTGAACAAAATCTACCAAGTACATACATATCCTCACGCCTGTATTCTCCCAAGAGGGGTAGGCAGAGCACATGAATTTGAAAATCCAGTGCCACATTTAGCGATTTCAGGGTAATCAGAAGGTTAAAAGTTACTTATTTTAGTTATTAGTTAATTATTTTTCTTTAACGTTTTTGTTTATTTGTAATTATTAGACATCGGATTATATGCATTTGCATGTTTGCATATGCAAATGCATATTTTGGCACTTTTTCACTGATAATGCATATTTTGAGACTTTTTCTTTGATAGTGCATATTTTCGTGTTTGGCATGTTGTTTTACGTGTAGTAACGTCCTTCCAAGTTCGCTATCGCAAAAGGTTCGTGGTAAATTAGATGCATTTTGTGTAAAATCTCTGGTTTGGAGGCCATCAAGAAAATTTACGCATTTATCAACGGCACCGGCCGGACAAACTTTGCCTGAAGATGTTTCTGCAGAGATGGCGCCAAATTTTAAATTCTGTCCGGTGACGTCAGTTGACGTTGAAACGTCACAAGTTTGCTGTAGAAAACATAAAAAGTATATTATTTAACTGTTTTTTGACTGTGAAATGTGCATATATTAGTACATATGTTAGTGCATATTTCGCCCTTTTTTAGTGCATATTTGCATGCATATTTTGGCATTTTGATAGTGCATATAATCCGATGTCTAGTAATTATATATTTTGAAATAAAATTATTGTAGAAAGATCAAAAAAAAATTGTGATGTCTTAAATGTCTACTTATGTCTAACTAAGGGGGGTAATCACAGGAAAAATGTATGTAGGTATACGACATTAAATAAAGCTTAGGTAGCCTATGTCCTAAGTGCAACCTGGAGTGGAGCGGTCCCGGCAGACAAGCCGCTTTATTATAAGCCGGGCGGCGGCGCTGCGCCGTATTTCACACTTCCTTCGCGCTTTGTTTGCGGTTGCTGCGGCTGGTGGCAGCATCTCATCTCGCGCCTGCAATCTCGCTGTTCGCACCCGCTGCCTGATTGTGGAGCGGCTGCTCTCGCAGAGATTTATTAACTTTTGTTTATTTCGACGACACAAACCCGTTCTCTGTTTAATTCCAAAACAGAGCATACAAAAGCAGGTGTAGATTTATTTCGATTTGATTTGGGTAAATATCAGCACTTTGTTATCTGTAGGTACAAAATTGATTTAGACTACTACTATCTTTTTATACCACAAGGAAAGCCACAACACGAAGCGGATTGTAGATGCCGTATCAACCGTGAAGCTCAATGAAGTGACAACATTTCTAATAAGTAGGTAGTCCACGTTTGCTCTAATAATTGTGTTCTGTCATTATCAGACGACATAATTTTTGCTTGCACGTAAGTATAAAATAATTGGGTAACCAACTGGCAAACAACAATAATATAATTTTAAACAAAAAAAAACCGACTTCAAATTAGCAATATTTTAAAAGTATTCTGTTTACTGAATGTAAAATCTTGACTTCATCAACAAATTACCGAAAAGGCCGTACATCTCCATATAAAATTTGAAGAGTTCCCTCGATTTCTCCAAGATTCCATCATCAGATCCTGGTTTCGTGCCAATGGGACCAATTTCGAGTTATACCCTTTCGATTAAAAAAAAAATTTTGAAAATCGGTCCACGGGTTTTCGAGATATCGAGTAACATACACACAAAAAAAAAAATAAAAAAAAATAAAATAGGTCGAATTGAGAACCTCCTCCTTTTTGAAGTCGGTTAAAAAGCCACATTGTCTTCTTTATCATCGTACAAGAAAATTAAAAAAAATCGGAAAACGGCTCTGTATTAAAAAGAAACTTTGAATTTCAAAAAGCAATTTAAGTAGTATCAATAAAACTAGGTCACTAAGTTGTAAAGAGTAAGGTAGTGCTCGCCTGAGAAGCTCTCTGCGGCGCGGTAATAGCGGAGCCACAGGTACCGGCCGACGGCCGCGCGCCGCCCCGCGCAGGACGCGGATACGGCGCGTCACGCGGCTTCTAAAGCCAAGGATACTCTAGGGGACAAATGTCCCGCGACACGTGTCCCCAGCAACATCGGACTTAGTAGCGCGACGTTGCCGGACTTCGCTCGACATGTCGCGCAACACGTGTATATACGCGGATATAAGTCGCGCGATGTCGCCAGATATGTCAGACGAAATCGGCCTTCTTCGCTTGACATGTCGCCGACATAATGTCGTTGGACATTTGTCCCCTAGTGTATCCTTCATGAGCTACCATGGAACCTTTTCAAAGAAAAAGTCACTACGATTTCCTTTGATAATTAATAGGATGTCACTATGACGTTTACTGTGAAATGATTCCATGGTGGCTCATGAATTTTATTTTTTATTTATTTATTTTATTTTATTTATTTATTTATTAAAGTTCTTGACTGTACTACGTTAAAGCAGTGCGCGAACTTAACCCCCACTACTCTCAAACTTTGCCGAGTTAGATGCCGGGGAACTGTCCCTTACTTAAGTATCAATTTTTATAACAATCACAAAATAAAGAAGTCAGTCGATCAGGGATTCGCGTAACAATTGTGATTTTTTTTCTGCTGCTTTGTCTTGTCTAATTTTTTCTAAGTGTAAAATATGTCCATTGAGGTCGAACTGGCGTCTGAATAAGTCACAGAACAGAAAAAACTAGTAGAAGTGGTGAGTGGGCGGGGCACATGTGTCAACTTTACGCGAACATCCGCAAGACTCCCCTTTTAGTGCGCAGCTTTCATTCATGCGTGACGGTTGAGCGAAAATTTTTCTGAAACTATGTAAATATGCCCTATTGTGCAGTTTTAGAATGTAAAAACGATAGCCGCAACAAAAATATTACTCATGGCGGCATTTCGTATCATCGGTAAGTGCTATTTTATATTATTTCTGATTTTTCTTTGCATTTTTATTCCGCGTGACATTTCTGAGCTATTTGATATTCAAAATTAAGCTTTATGTGACAGTCAGTAGCTCGATTCCTGCTTGTGTCAAATAATGTCAATTTTTCTAGAAAGTTCTCTACTCGGAAGTACGTTGAACTTGCAAAATTAGTGAGAATGTATTGTCGATAAAGTTATCGATAATCGTTTTTTTAGTTTCGAATGAATTATGTAAAACCAACTATTTTAGATTTCCTTATCATCCTATTCAAAAGGAACAATGGATCGAGGCGACTGGGAGACAAAATTGGATGCCAGCGAAAACTACATAGTACATATGTTCATACTAAGGTTTGGGTCCCGGGACGTCTCGAGTCTCGAATTCCCGGGACTTTGCGTGATTTTAGCTGTCTCGAGTCCCGGGACTTTGCACTCGAGACTCGAGACAAGACCACATTACCGAAATTATTTCTTATTATCAAATATTTGAAGGAAAATAGCACCATCTGTAAGTTTATTGAATAACTACGTGGTCTGCTAAGCAATTACAGGCTAACTAATTGCCGTTATAAAGAATTAGTAGGACTTTTAGCTATTTTGTTCTATGACAAAAAGTTTAAATTTTGAGTTAGTTGACCATGTGAAAGACTTATTTACAAATCTGTTTTAGTATGCATATTTTGATTATCTATATCTATACTAATATTATAAAGAGGAAAGATTTGTTTGTATTTTTGTATGTTTGTAGTGAATAGGCTCAAAAAGTACTGGGGCGATTTAAAAAAAAAACACTATTAGAATTTCCGAATTGACATAGGCTACGTTTCATTTTGAAAAAAAAAATAGAGATCCTTAGTAATCGTCAATAATGTAACCAAAGGTATAAAAATCCGTAATATTTTAGTATCAGCATTGCACTCATGCGAAGCCGGGGCGGGTCGCTAGTTAAGTTATAAAGCAAATCTATGATTATGAGAATTACCAATTTTGTGATTAAGACCAATGATTTAATTGTAGAGTTACTAGGTAATAACAAAGTTACTAAGAATAATAATTTGAATTTTAACTGCCAAAACCTAACACATTTTTAAGTAATCACAAGGCATTACCGCAAATACTGATACTTTTGTAATAAAAACATTAAAACAAACAGTAAAAAATCATTGAACTATACCTTATTTGTTTAGGTAGTTAAAACAATATAAACAATCTTGACGTGTCTTTTTATTTAAACGTACACTTTATGAATCGAAATCTTTACATTTTACAATTTAGTTCATTCAAATCATTTAGTTTCATAATTGAATTGTACCTATAGTGTAACGGTTCTCATTTTTAGACTGTGTATTTCAACAAAAAGACATGTCAAGATTGTTTACATTGTTTTAACTACCTAAACAGTTAAGGTATAATCATTTCCAGTTTTGCCTTAAAATAAACAGAGTATGGCTTGGTTCAACTTGTTTAATAACTTTGAGTAAAGATTTAATTTTCTGTATAATATGTTGATCTTTTTACAAGGAATTGGCTTTTTTAATAGGTACAATTTTAAACAAAAAACTAACTTAAAAACAGTTTTATGGAAGCCCCAAAAAGAAAAAAGAAAAAGTCTCGAAGTCCCGGGAATTCCCAAACCCTAGTTCATACATACATACATATTCTCACGCCTGTATTCCCAAGAGGGGTAGGCAGAGCACATCAATACATATGTTCGGAACATTTTAATGAGAACGATGTTGTTATTACTCCAAAAGGCTACAGGTATTTAAGTAGCACGGCTGTTCCAA
>BHDV01070332.1:0-12360 GCA_005406045.1 Adoxophyes honmai | reverse complement strand
ATGTCATTATTCACGGAGAAAACAGGGGACTACGTTTGTATGGAGAAGCGGTTTGAAGCGGGGCGACTCCTATCCTCTTAAATACTTTGAACGTGTTTTCCATTAGCTTACTGTAAAAAAACATAAGAATGGGAATTTATTACATTTAAAAATATAAGAATCATGCATTTCGCCAGTGTCGAAATCTTCGCAAAATTAGTAATGATGAAGATGAAATTGAATTATTAAAATCAACAAATCAATTAACAACTAGACAAAAGTGCCATTGCCACGATAGTTTTCTGTGCATACGCAATAATTGACATCATTAGGGCGACCGCGCGACCGCCCAGCGTACGTATGAAAAGTGAAGTACATATACATATAGATACACTTCTTCGACTTCTATACAATCAAGGACTTCAATTCATGAGCCACCATGGAATCAATTCACAGTAAACGTCATAGTGACATCCCACATCCCAATAATTATTAAGGAAAATAGTAATGATTTTTTCTTAGAAAAGGTTCTATGGTGGCTCATGAATTAAAGTCCTTGACCGTACGTGTCTGCTTTGTGGCTCCACACTGTAAAGTATACTCCAACTCGGTAATAAAATAAAGTTGGAAATAACAAATGCGAGTACACTCGCATCCATCCCGCTCCCCACGCAGCCGTAACGCAGCTTATCGCGCCGCGCCCGCGGCTTCACAAACACATGCACTCACTGTGTTTAGGAAAACGCTCGCGCTCCGCTTAGAGCGGTTTCTTTTGTAGCGTTTTTATCAGCGCTTGAACAAAGGTAGTAGACGCGAAGGACATTCTCCACGCCTCAAAGCCGTGGCAGCCCAGCGGTTTGACCTGTGGCCTGTCACGCAGAAGGACGTGGATCGAATCTCAGCCTGAGATTCTCAGGCATTCCTATCCGAAGTTTTTGGAATCTATCTGCAAAATCGAATGGGTTTTTTGCCTCGATTTTGTTTGATGAAGACAAATATCATGACGGAACATTTTCAAATCTATACTAATATAATAAAGCTGAAGAGTTTGTTTGTTTGTTTGTTTGTTTGAACGCACTAATCTCAGGAACTACTGGTGCGAATTGAAAAATTATTTTTGTATTGGATAGACCATTTATCGAGGAAGGCTTTAGGCTATATAACATCACGTTGCGACCAATAGGACCGAAGAAATAGTGGAAAATGTGGGAAAAACGGGGGAAATTTGTTACTTTTCCACGCGGACGGAGTCGCGGGAACAGCTAGTATTAAATATAATGTTGCCACAGGTACAGGTTTTTATGTGCCATTTGCTTTGTATTTTAAACCTATAGTAAGAACACTATGATTTGGATGTAGACATTTACATAAGTAGATAACAAATGTTATTATCTTGTCCCAGCTTATACACATAAGATGCCAAACAAGTTTTTTAATTTTTGATAACTTTGCTTGTAGTGTAACATTCATCAAAATGCTCATTACAAGAAGATACTCAACTTTACTGTATCAGCACCTTTACATCACCAGCGCATCAACATTCAAAGAAGACAATGACGTATGTTTCAACCGTTTCATTCATTTGTCCACTTGTCTGTAAAAAATGTAGCAAATTTGTATAAAATGTATCCAGAAAAATAAGACGGTAGAAACGCTCGAAACGCCTTAGAAGCGAATAATATGCGCGTGTGGAACGCTAGTCTGCAATCTACATTAAACTTAGGCCGCGGCTTGCCCGCGGCGCGTGCGCATCAGATGGGCCGCCCGCCGTATCGCAGCCGTTACGGACTTAGTATGTTTCCGCGCGGTGCCATCATCATACAGATTGGGTAAACCATTCCGTATTTTTGAAGATTCAGCGAAGAGCAGCGTGCCCCCACGCGAGTCTAATATATTACCAAGATATCAGATATCAGTTACTTTATATGAATTTTAAATGGTTTTGGAAACAAAAGGAGGCGATATTTTTAATCTTGATAATCATGTAAGCATGAACATTACCATAAGCTTAGTATTGTATTTTATTAGTATGATATTTTGAGGAACTTTGGAAAGATCTCTCATAGCTAAATTAAACTATCATGTGCGGCAGCCATCTTTATTGTGGGCTGGACAGATTGTCACAGAGTAGAGATCACTTTCCATGTATACATTATGAGACGCTCGCTAGCGACGGCCTCTAAACGATGTGCGTGGAGAAGTTTACTTCCACAAGTGATCGCTAGTAACGCATCGTTTAGCCGTCGCGAGCGAGTACATTCGCTGAGCGCTCATGGTAGTATTGCCCGTAGGCGTAGGTAAACTTTAGCTGACGTACTCGAAATCAGTCTAAACCGGATTTTGCAAGTAGAAATAACCTGTGAAAAGATTCTCCGATCTTCTGTTAGGATATTCCCCGTCTTCCTAATGTTGCGGCTAAACAACAGTTTATTCCGGAGAGGTTCGGTATGAGGGACAAATATGAAGAACGATAAAGGAGCGAAAATCTCGATCACAACGGTTCCTTCCATGTAAACCCTCTAGGTCGTCAAAGCGTCGGTAATGCCCCTTTGGTGAGCGAAACAACGACCGTTATTATGACACCACCTTAAATAAACCGGCCAAGTGCGAGTCGGACTCGCGCACGAAGGGTTCCGTACCAAAAACTGCAAAAAATCAGAAATTTTGTATGGGAGCCCCCCTTAAATACTTATTTTATTTTTATTCAATTATTTATTTTTAAAGTAGATATTTAATTAAACATTCTGTGAGTATTTCAAGTATTTAGCTGTTACAATTATTTAAATAGACCCAAAACAGCAAAAAAAAAAACTACAAAAAAACAGGTTTTTTGTATGGGAGCCCCCCTTAAATACTAATTTTATTTTATTTTAATTATTTCCTTTTAAAGTAAATATTTAATTAAATATTCTGTGAGCATTTCAAGTATTTACCTGTTACAGTTATTTAAATAGATCCAAAATAGCAAAAAAAAACACGTTTTTTGTATGGGAGCCCCCCTTAATTATCATAATTATTTTAATTTTAGTATTTGTTGTAATACCGGCAACAGAAATACATCATATGTGAAAATTTCAACTCTTTAGCTCTCACGGTTCGTGAGATACAGCCTGGTGACAGACAGACAGACAGACAGACAGACAGACAGCGAAGTCTCAGTAATAGGGTCCCGTTTTTACCCTATGGGTACGGAACCCTAAAAACTAATGCTTTTAACCAAATGCAGTTCAGATCTAGCACGCAGTTAGATGAGCGCCGAGCGGCCAACAAGTACAACTAGTGCCACTAGCGACCGGAGTCGACTGAATAACTTACGCAAACCGCATCGCAACTTCGCGACTCGGCTAACAGCGTGAACCAACAAGCTCTTTGATTCCCAACTTTATGCGAAACGCTGTTAACAATACCCAGCGCAGCGTGCTAACCAATTCACACTTCTTTCATGTACCTTACTTGTATTTTACTTATTTTTTATCCCGAGTTTATGTAAACCATGTTCAATCTATCGACGCGACGGTTATACTAGAGATTAGTAGATTAGGTACGCATTAATAGAGATGTATATAGTAAATGGTCAAGTCTATCAGCACTGTTACCGTGTCATGATTCCAAAGGTTTTCAGTCAAACATTTATTGCGTCGCGTTACTGAACCAGAATAATATCGTTTTAAAGAGGTATTTTAGCTGGTAGCGAATGCACGTTTATAAATTTTACAAAGAAAATTCATGGAAAAATGTGTCATTAAATTCTTGCTCACGTACTTAATATTCAACTTGCTGTTTTTTGTTGAATAATTTGCAAATGTTTCCGTGATGTGGTTCGACGCGCCATTAGCTCTACGTTGCAGTTGACAAGAAATGGACGGAGCGGACACGCCGCGAGCACGGCGCGGGGACGGTGCGGGCACGGGGCGGGGACGGCGCGAGTTCGACTCGTGAACACGTAATTACTCAAACGCGGTCGAACCGTCGTGAATGAAATGAAGTGGCTTTTGACTTCAAACCTAAATTTAATTGAAGTTTAACACGTTGACTTCATACTGGTACTAGTAAGGAATTAGACATTAAGTAAATCAATGACTACATACCTTAACATTAACCTTCAGCAGTAATAGAGACGTGACTGACTTAAGCCCGTCACAGACTACGCATATATACGATAATATTTTATCTGCGTATAAATGCCATTTTTCCATATGTCGGTGTCAAAAGATACCTGACGGTAAATCTGCGCAGTGTGTGTTAGCTCATTGAATTGTATAGGGAGCGATATTGACAGATATATGTTCTGTAACAGATATCTTACCGTATCTGCTTAATCTGTGACGGGCTTTACGTGCTGAAAAAGCGGCGCATGTCGCTTGGTTATCTGCGGCTTGTTGTGCCCAATCGTAGCTAAGCGATCGTACTTAGTTCCCGAGTGGTGTCGGGTTAGAATAACATCTCTCCATTTCTTCCGTAAATGTTGCCAAAGGTGATCAAGGAAATAGGTTAAGGTATGCTTTAGGCGCAGGCTATAGCAACCTGTTGCTCTTATATCTCTTTCATCTGTTTCTATACAAAAAACAATCATAGATGTGGCTACAAAACGTGGAATAGATATGATTTTATCTTGCCATATTTACGATGCATTCCTGACCCACCGCAGAACGTTGTCACAATAAAAGTAACACCTAATAAGATATTCCTTTGTTAAATAACGCAATTACGTCACTATGACGTTCATTTTCATTGCAAGTAAGTTCTGTCGTGGGTAAAGTAAAGAATCAATCGGTTCGATCGATGGTACATCGCATGCATAAAAGCATGCCAATCACACGCGCGTACTGCTCGACGGCGCCCTCGACTTCGTCGGCAAATTGAAACAGATGCCAGTCGAGGCAGTCACTGGCTGCGAGACTCGCTGTGGGCGCAGACTGCACCAGCCATCTATACGTCATTCCAAACATACCTATGTAGATTTGTCATAACGTCCTGGGCTGTAAATTTGAGGCTGCAGTTATTAATGGTTCAATCTGAGTTGTCTATCGGATACCTAGTTGTTCCCAATTTCAAAGTCAATCTCCGGTATCACTGTACCAATCATAAAATTGACAGAGTATCTCACACCTTTTTCAAGCGCCAGAGATATCAAATCCGAAGCAATAAGGTTCTTAAGGAACTTCTTTTATGTGTTCTATCCAGCCTTACTTCACACTTCTTTGTCCAGTATATTTATACAGGCTCGGGTCTCTTACCTCGTCAGAAATTTATAGTTTTAATAGCTTTTCACTCTGTAATTTAAATAATTTACAAAATACCTAAATCGGTTTTATTAAAAGAGACCATCATTCGCCTTACTTCTGTCTTATAATTATGTACCTATATAGTTTTTACACTCGTCACGTGATTTCCGTTTTCTAAATCTATAGAAACTAAATGCTACGATATCCTACATTCATAACTATCAATTAAAGGTAATGTTTTGTCATGAGTCGTTTGAAATTGCCCTAAATAAAACAAAAACAATGGAATTATTCAAATCCAGCAAAACAATTATAGGTCGTCCCAATTGCCACGGAAATCAGCGGCGTCGCGTGTCAATAAATACTCACGTAATTACCATCGGTTCTACTGCAAAGGGAACTTTCTCCCTTTTACCTGAAGGTTGTTCTTGTAATGCCGGAAAAGTTAATAAAAGTTAGATTTGAGTTGTGGAGGTGTCCGTCAGGCGCTCGCAGCTCGCAGGGCTTTGTTCCGAGCGGCGTACTCGCTGACTTCATTAGCAAAGGATTGGACGGGTTTACTGCTTCACATGCCGCTCTGTAGTCCACTCACAACTACAGATCCAATGCATTTTTTTTAATTAGAAATAATTGACTGCGACGGCACCCGAAGTGCCAGTAATTTTTTTAATGAAAGGTATTTTCAACTTTATTGTTCAGTGTCAAATGGCAAACACGATTATACATACCAACTGAAGCATACATATATTATGAGAACGTGCTCCAAATACAAAGTTTTTTCGATTAATGGCCAAAATACATTCTAATTTAGAATGTGATACTGTGTTAGTAGGGTGTTAATAAGCGTGTACACGCCTCTAGCCTCCAGATCAATCTTTCGCTTACAAATCTCAAGATACTGAAGCGTAGGTTTTGAATAACTAATTTGAATTCGTAAAATTGGGATACAATGTAAAAAAAAGAATATCACTCGTTCGCTGCTATAAATGAATGTCTAATATTTCTTTGCATAATAATCTTGTATCTCTCAGTCTCCTCTCCTTTACACTACTCGCTACTAGTATGTGCATTAGTATTCCATCATTGAGCTCGCTTAGAATGTAGTTTCCAGTGCTCAAAACATTACATACCCCGAACCCAACCCTCGCGCGTAGTGTTACAATTTACGTGTGGCTTCGAAGCGGACTGCGTCAAAGCTTTAGCTAATGCAGGCGGCACACGGCGACCGCACGCGCGGCGACCGCAGCGCGCGGCCGCAGCGCCGCCGGCCGCGGCACGCCGCGCGACACGCTCCCGCCGGCCCGCCGCTCGCCGCCTCAAACGGACTGTTTGAACACCAAAGCGCGCATTTCACGGTAAACGGTGTGTTTACTACAGCACATGCAATCCGGTTCGACTAGGGATTACGATAGTTAAACGAGTTTAGATCCGATCGTTGCCTCTGGATGTTTGCACTCGCCGTGGTTTGGAATAGTTCCTAAAGCACAATAGCACAAAAGCGATTGCAGATCGAACGCCGACCCGCGCCCAAGTTCCCAGCATTGTTCTTCATGAATATCAAGTTGTGAAGTATCGACACCCGGCCGACGCCTGAGGGCTCAAAGGAGACGCAATGCGTCTTGTGCGGCGTGGCATGTGGCGTCCGGTGGTGCTTCTCCGTAAACACCTTCATTAAAGCTCCATAAGTTTGAATCTAACGCGGGTCGCACCGCAACACGCGACGCTCGAGGCCGTGCGTCTCCTTAAACGTGGTGCCTTAACGCAGATCTTTGAGTATTTAGGGCTTTATTTGTCGTGTTGAGGGAGAACCTTGAGCGACGACAAGAGCTGTGCTAAAATTTGGCATTAGCAGGCGCCTGCCGCAGCGCCGCCGCCTCAGCAACCACGAGTTACTGCTCGGTAGCCGAAACAACTACAGCGCCGTCATGCTATTTCTTTATTTAATACTTATGTTATGACTCTCGCACTGCTCCGGAAATTGACTTGAACACTTGACGACGATCTTAAACGGTCACAGCTGCTACGTAATAAAGTCTATATTAAACAGACTTTATTGAGGTCGTGTTTATTTAAATGCAATTCTCGTTTGACGACTTGGTCTGATGAGTATCAGTCCAGTCACTTTCTTATGAAGGATAAAAGTAAACCGCAATTTAACCAACCATAATTTCGTGGATTAAAATTAACTTGGACATGATTCGTCGACCCAATTCCAGTTCAGCAGCCATTTTTAAACTTGAATGGTGAATAAAATACTGGTCATCGTCTGGCGGTTGTCAAAATCATATCCAAAGGCTAACAGCGTCGGCTTAAAACGGCCATGCCATTCATCACAACGAAGCCAACTGTAAGGGGCAGAACAATGAGCCCGCTGAGTCGGATGCGGCGTCCGGCGAGCGACGTCGGGACTCGTGATTGCAGCTGTGCATGCTCAAATCAAATCGCTGCTTTAGTTAGGTAAACGACATACCTACTTAACACAAAAAGCTTATCATCCAGAAATGGTAGCTTAAATAAAAGACAAGGTTCATTTACTTACTTATTTAACTGACTTTTATTCTATAACAATCAACTATTTGAACCCGTGTGGTGCCGGGTTAGAATAGCACCTCCCCCTTTCTTCCCGTGGGTGTCGTAAGAGTCGACTCTGGGAAAGGGGTTAGTGTACTGTGGCGATGGGCTAGCAACCTGTCACTGCAATATCACGTTTAACCATCTGGTTACCCTGCTGAAATTGCTAAACGTGGCACTGGATTTTTGAATTCATGTGCTGTGCCTACCCCTTTTGGGAATACAGGCGTGAGAATATGTATGTATGTAAATCTTAGAACAAAAAGTACTTTCTAAGTTATCTATTTGAATAAAGTAAAATCTAGACTTATAATTTATAATAATAATTATTATACTGGCCGGAAATTTACCGTAAATATTTTAACTAGTGGCCGGGTAAACGCGTCAGAATACCTCTGTGAAGTTTTTTTCCCCGGATATTTTATGTTTTCTTTTTTACGAATATCTGAAAATATTGCTCAGTCTTTGAAACTGCGGCTTTTTGTCAACCGCGTAGCATCGCAATGTCGATCGATTGCAGCTGCGTACGCGCCGACTAACAAGACTTGCGTACGGGACGTAAAGTAGGTAAAACACAGGGCGTAATGATGTGAAAAGCGATGAAACATTTGTCTCCCACAAGGACAATAATGAAAATTCTAGAGGAAATATTTTACAGGGGGTTTCTGACGCGGGGATTATACTGTACCATCGCGAACAGGGATTGTTGAGCCACTTACCTATGTTTGTAACTTAGTCGTGTAATACTAATCCAATAGCCGACATCTAGTCTGTCACATCGGTCATTGATTACACGTCTAAATTGCGAACAGTGGCAAGTGGCTCAACAATCCAGGTTCGTGACTGTACCTATCTAGCAGAAAATGTGGCCGTGTATATGACTTGATTTTTTTGCCATTGAGTAGGGCTACGTCAAACAGTGTTTTCAAGTCGTGAAAGCAATGAAAGTATTACTTACTAGCTGTGCCCGCGACTGCGTCCGCGTGGAATAATGACTTTAGGTAATTTTCCCCGTTTTTTCCCACATTTTGCGGTGTTTCTTCGCTTCTGTTGGTTGCAGCGTGATGTTATAATATAGCCTAAAGCCTTCCTCGATAAGTGGTCTTTCCAAGACAAAAAATTCAATTCGAAACAGTACTTCCTAAGATTAGCCCGTTTAAACAAACAAACAAACTCTTCAGCTTTATAATATTAAGTATAGATAAGCGCAATAATGCGTTTCCGACGCTGTTATCAGTCTAGTTTACCCAGCGCGGGGCTTTACCGGCCCGGGGTCACGCAAACAAATCTGTGCTCGATAAAAATGGTGTTGATTACGATATTGATTTGTACCTTTTTGCATAAAAATTATTAACAATTAATATGTAGAAACATTATTGCGTCTTTTCTCGTACATAGTCCTACTACTGAATGAACTGTTCCGAGAGAAGGAACTTAGGTAGTGGTTTCACGTCAGCGCTCGCTGACTTTTCATTGTGTGAGTTAGCTTCTATGCCTGGTAATAATTGTAAATACCTACTCATGCCTAGTGTGTTGTCCTTAAACATGGTTAATATTGCGACGTATGTACGTGTTGTTAATATTGGTTTTCCGCCGGCGGGGCAAGACAAGACGAGGTGAGGCGGGAATGCAAATTGTAAAAGCAATATGAGTTAAATCGAAGTAGAGGATTTTTCTTTCTTGAAATTTAAGCTATATCACTGCGACATGGTCTGCGCGAGCCGTGCACTAGAGCAGCGCCGAACAGTCGAGTGTTTACTTTACTTCTTTAATTCAAGTCCAACTTGACGGATTTCAGACTAATTTTGCACTTTATCTATCCTACGGAAACGCGCCACAGTGGTTTCACTACGCAGCACTCGGTCTAGTAACTCGATTCTTTACCCAAGTTACTTACTCGTTTAGATTAAAATTGATTAAAATTCTGTTTCCGTACGCCAATATTTTTTGACCGTCGCAACGATTTCTCTAATTATTTAAACGAGGAGCGTATAGTAAAACAAAAAAACGTCTCCTTATAATTAAGTAAAATCGGCCGAGTTACTCCCCTTTAAACTTTAAACCGAGCAATTCTCTTTACTTGGTAACTCGACGCTTAACGAAAACCACTACTCGGCCCTTCTCTATTTATTTAACTAGGTTTAAAAAGAATTAAGTTCAAAGGGTTTTCGATAGCTTAACAGTTACCTTGGCCTTTTATAATGAATCTCCAATTAAGTGTTTAGTTTCAAAAGGCAAGTTTGTAAAGGCTCGGCTCGCTTTAGTCCCGAATTATTCTTCAGCCGCGCGCCGGCGAGGGGACAGGGCCCGACTTCTTATTTAAGCAATTACTTCGCATAACTAAATTACTTTCATGTAACAACTAAGTAAAGGCTAAATTATAATACCTAATTACAACACTAGATATCTTACTATTGGTAAAACCAGCAATCAAATTCACGAATGAAAAAGTATCAGATTCCGTTTTTATTTTCTCAGAAAACCCACCCGTTTCCATTGTCCACGAGTGTAAGAACTGTATGGACTTTTGCCGGTGCATCTGTTTGCAGCATGAGTACCTACCTATACTACCTGTCATAAATATAAAAATCCATTTTTTTTTCTGGTACGTATGTGATTATTGAGTCCTTTCATAGTGATACTCTAAATGACTTCATGAATTTTAACTACCTCTTTCAACACCTTTCAATTAAAAAATAAAACAGTATCATTAAATAACACCGCAAAAGCGACTGCTAAAAAGCCAAAGATACATTAGGGGACAAATGTGCCGCGACATGTGTCGCGCGACATGTCGAGCGATGTAGCGCGATGTCGCCGGACTAATGTATCCGTGGCTAGCCTCTTTGTCAAATAAAACCTCTCTTTTAGCGTCGGGGACTAGGTACACATTACACTCGCTACAGAATGGACGCAGAGCTCAAGCTGTTGCTCCAGTTACACGGAATAAAACATAGTTGTGTTTATTATGTCATTGTCATTGTTTATGGACGCGCCCGCGACAGCAGCGCTGGGAAGATGAGCGAGGAAGTCGAGATGCACTTTACGATCTCCGCACTCCGCACTCCGCACTCCACAACCTACTCCGCGCGGAGCACAGAGCTGTATTAGATACAATATTGCAGCCGCCAATTGATGCTCTCTGCGACACGAGGAAAGTTGCATGCGGACAGAAACATAGTAGCGAAAAATTATTTAAGTAAATACCTAAACCAATTTAATTATTATGGGCTATTATATTATAAGCGAAATGCATGATTATTGTATTGTACATACTTTAAAGTGTAATAAATTTCCATTCTCATACCTACCTTTTTGCAATAAACTAGTGAGCTACATTTTCAAGGCATTTCATTAAAGATACTTTCTTGTTACAATTTCACAGTTCCAGTAATTACTTTTGAAAATGAGCCACAATCGTTCACAGGCGCGCGTCGCAAGCGGACGGCCGCGCTCGGACTGTACGGACAGCTGCAGAGAAAAGTAACCCCCTTAGTAATGAATCATTTTATGGGCTGACTGTACGACTGTACGTCTAGTTTGTTCATTTCGATGGTGCAGTCGTTAACGAATTCGTTTGCGAGTTATCGCAAAATTGTATGGAAAGCGAGACAGCGCCGCCAGCGGAACGTTTGCACAACTGCCACGGTCGCCAAGTCTCCATACATTCCGCGATAACTCGCAAACGAATTCGTTAAGGACTGCACCATCGAAATGAACACACTAGACGCTCTGGTCCCAACTGTTCCGAGATATCGTGTCCGTGAGACGTGTGTCTATGTGTGCGTGGATCGAGCGAACTTTATATGGAGATTGATTTCTGTATAGTCGAGTTCATTAATATAGTATGAGCAAATCTGAGGGTTCAAAAATAACTGTACACCTTTATGACATTGACAATAAGGTGCAAAAGTTTACATATTTGGCATTTGTCTACTCATGTATTTATAAACTCGACTGTACATATCTGTTGTGATGGCCCGGATGGAGCCGTCGCTTAATTTCCTGCGCGTAGCTGACGTGTGGCGGAATCCGGACCACGCAGATTAATTCAGTTCATTACCAGAGGATGACTTGGACCAGTCTCCGTAGAGGAACTTATGTAGCCAGTCACTAGACACACAGTTTGTGATTGTGTTAAACAATTTCATAATTCACTTGTTCATTCATTATTGTGAAGTCTGTGGTAGGTTTCTCTTTGATTAAAAATAACACAACAGTTAATAGCTACTTACATACATTAAAATACATGCATAGGTACATATATAATCACGCCTCTGCTTCCGAGTGAGGTAGGCAAAGCACACTAAACATGACAAAGACTACTAATTCACGTTTCTTGGTCACTTCCAGCAGAATTTAATTAAAAAACAGATGAAAGAGGTTGCAGGTTGTTAGCCTGTCACTAAAACATATTTATTATTATGTACCTAAAACTATTTGTACAAGTAAATTGCACATTCGTCATAACATTCATTTACACCATCAGCATTATGTTTGTATAAAGTTTCGCAATTAGCCTATTAAGTACTTATTATTATTTTCAATCTAATCACGTTCGCTACTCTATAAGTGTGTACACCTA
>BHDV01070330.1:9603-25784 GCA_005406045.1 Adoxophyes honmai | reverse complement strand
TGTGAGCGGCCAGTTATGCAGCATGGAGGTTTGCCATGTTACAAGATAAATTTCGAACGAACACATCGTAAATTCTTGCAAAACAAACAATAAACCTTACACTTAACCATTGCCTGTGTGCTTTTCTTGTTGTATAAAAAAAATAAAAATATGGTGCAACCATATCGACTTCTAGTCGTCACCATTACAGGAAAAATCCTGTGTGCAGAATCGTCCGGAAGAAACAATAATGGCATGAGTTGCGAATAATCCCTGATGTGGTGGAAGAAAAATGCTGCAACGTTGAATTGAAATATTTATTTTGATATGACTGTCGGAATCTCGCTATACTCTTAACATTTTTTTTGCCCGTGTGGTGCCGGGGTAGAATAACACCTCTCCATTCCTTCCGTGGATGTCGTAGAAGCGACTAAGGTAAGTAAGGGTATGCTTTAGGTGGTTGCTACCCAGTCGCCTAAAATATACCTTACTAGGAGTATACTCCTTAGTCACTTCTTACGACATCCATGGAAGAAATGAACAGATCCTAAGCCCGACACCACACAGCGACTGTATATACTGGTAAAAAAAAGCAAAGACCCTGAAAAATATCATTCTCCGCGTGAACGGCGCAGGTGATATTGCAGCTTCGCAAGTAGGTCAAATGTGTGGAAGCTTAGGGTAATTGGAAATTGATTCTTCATTCTGGGATCTTGGCAGGCGTTGATTGCATTGGCACAAAATTTGTGATGTTGGATCAAATGTTTGTCAAATGTCGTAAGAGAAGACTAAGGAAGGTTGAGGTATATGTTAACCTGTCACTATAGCATAATAGAAATAATAGTTATAGATTTGTCTATGAAGCTGCCTGCCCCTTTGGGAGAACAGGTGTATTAGAGAGATTAGCAACGAAATTGCACCTTACGAAAGTATATATTAAATCCAAGTTTTGTTCCCGTGTGGTTTCGGGTGTAGAATAACAAGTCTCTAATTCTTCCGTGGAGGTTGTAAAAGGCGACTAATGAAATAATTAAGTTATAGTATATTTAGGCAACGGGCTAGCAATCTGTCACTGTGGTACCTCTCAGCTTAAAACTTTAAAAATATGCTGGAAGTGGCTAAGGAACATGATGTGGTCATAGTTATGTCTACGTGTCGGTTTGTAAGCTGTGTTTACCCCATTTGTGTGATTTTTGTGTGAGTGTGTGTGTTGTTTCTTCGATTTTAAATGCAAATCTCATAATATTGAAGTAACATTACATGAAACTAACCTTTTAGCTACCAAATTAATTAATTACCTGTTATATTCTGTTCGTCCGGCTACATAATGCTCTATTCGGATCATACCTACGTACATTAGTAGTAACTAGTATTTGTATAAATTTATTATTAGTATTCTATCTAGCCTTTGTTATTAAATATATTTTACTAAAACAAAAAGCTGTACCCTCGAATTAGCTTTCATTTTGGTTAAGTTAAAGACATAAGCAGAGATCGGAAAATTTTGCGACATTGTTTGCAATTATGTGGACATGACTCCATAATTAATCGAAATGTTATTCAGTTAATTAATTTTTTACATACATAGTCGTACATACGTAATCACGTCTACGTTCCCAAATGGCGTAGGCAGAGCACACAAAACGTGAAATAGACATGACCATGATTATAACTATTTCACGCTTCGCAGCCACTTTTAGCATATATTTTTAAATTTTGTACTTGACATATAATTTGATTCCTAGTCAATAAATACAAAAGTTTGTTAAAGTATTAATTTATTAAAAAAAAATACATTATTTTTTCCAAATCGTTATTTATTTATTATAATTATATAAATATTTATGGAAACGATACCCTTTTTTAAATACGAACCTTTTGCTAATAATTATTTATGTAATTCATCGTCGTCGTAACGTATTTTTTTTTAAGTTAGTATAGTATATACGTGCTTATAAGCACTTTATGAATAAACTATTATCTCCAAAAATTAAAATTATATTTGAATTAATAATTAATTAACATTTTGATTAATTTTGGAGTCATGTCCACATAATTGCAAACAATGTCGCAAATTTTTCCGATCCCTGGACATAAGCACTGGACTGTGCTGTATGGTGTTTGGTGCATTTTTAAATTGAAACCGGGGTAAAAAAGCCGGAGCAATATTTAAAATTTTCTTTTTTTAACATGAAATTCCTAAAAAAATATATACAGAGGGCTTCAGACGCGTAAAACCGACCATTTATTCAAAATATTTATGGTCAGTTACCGGCCACCCTGTCTAAACCAATTTTTAAAAGCAAGTTTAATAACCTTCCCCTTTTACTTCATTACCAAATTGTATTTACAATTGGACTAAAAGGTAAACCCTACCTCAGGTGTTCTATTTAATTTACCTTCCTGCCTTAAAAGGCAGTAATTGCGTATACATTGTTCTTCTCTCATTACTGTTGACCCCTTTCTTTTAAGGGAGCTTAAAAACCGGTTAAGTCCTGCGTTGTTTAGAACAAGGTTTGGTTGAAGGATTTTAATCGTAGCTTTATTTGTATATGTATACATATTGTTTTATAAATTTTACTTTCGTAGCATTATTTTGTTTCATCCTGTGTTGAGTTGGGCTTAGAATGGCGCCTCCACTTTGCTTCCGTGGGTGTCGGGAGTGACTGAGGACAAAAGTGAATATATGCGCATAGGCAGATTACATTATGATCCGTATGTTGACAAAACATGTATAATGTAACCAATTTAAGTAAGTAAGTAAACACTATTTTATCGTTCAAAATACATAGATATTGTGTAAAATAATTTACAAACAAGATGGTGAGGCTCGAAGGCGGATATCTAAGCATTATTTTAATGAGCTAAGAAATAATTTTACTGTACAAAAAACACGGCAAAAAATGCAACCATATGGTAAAGAACAAAAGCTTAAGGGATCTCTTACTGACAACCTTTTAGAGACAGAGAGGAAACTTGGAGACATGGTGATAATTAATATATCGTGCATACATATCGTACAAATACATACAAATGGGGTAGGCAGAGCACATGAAACGTGACAGACAAAACCATGACCATTTCACACTTCGTAACCGCGTCTTGCATACATTTTAGATTTAAAATCAGATGGAAGATGCATCTACAATAGCGACAGGTTGCTAGTCCGTCGCCTAAACTATACCCAAACCTATTTTCTTAGTCGCCTCTTACGAAATCCACCGAAAAAATGGAGAACAACTTAACAATACAGGTAAATATGCTTTAAAATAGTAAAGCATGATGCGTCGCGTCGCGTCGCATCGACTGCGCCAGTGTGAGTCGAGCCTCAGAGAATACGGTTAACAAAATAAACACGTCACTTCTCAGTGCTGCCAGTGCGAAAATGGTTCGTTCATTTTACGCTAGCTGACAGAAGTGTCCCCGTGTGGCCAATAAATACAAGTTGACTGCTAAAAATTCGCAACTTTCATGCATTTCCATAATTAATTCTGGATTCGTGGTCGGTCTCGCGAATCCGATGGTTTTTAATTATTAAAACGAGTGAATGCTTAACTTTGTTGAAACGTTGTTTGTGTGTTGTTTTTTGTTCTTTATTGTTTGCAGTGCGCTTTTGTTTTTGCGGCGTGTTGAAATGAAAATTACAAGGTGGCGAAAATGGTGGTGCATCACTATAATATCGTAAAGAAGCCTAGCAAGAAGAAGAATAGCATAAAACAATCATCGTCACCCATAGAATATTTAGTTTAGGTACCAGATAGACAAAAGAGATTATGAATTTTGAAATCGAACGGCGCTGGTATATGTATAAAGAATTGTATTGCAACTTGACACAAATAAAAAAAGAAAATTGTAAGTCTGGACTTTTTATATCGGCGAGCAACCTATGCTGCAAAACTGATTTTGAGTCAGTGGGGTCCAAAGATTATAATTATGACCGTTCGAGTCTCTCAGCAAGTTTCAATTTCGCGTACAAGTCGGTTTTATTATGCCTAAATATGACTTTTGTTCGGAAATGGACCTTCTATAGTATTTCTGTGCCAAAACACTAGTTTGTCGGGGAATATTTCACGCGACTATTTCAGTTCTATTCTTTTTTCATAGGTTTTTTGGACGTGACATTTTGTCCCTCAATATTATCGATATCTAGGACGAGTGACATCGATATGAAACTGGATATTTGTAGCCAGATTTTAAAGCTCTAGTTCACGGGTGTCATTTTATAATCTTTTTTGTTCGAAAAACTGTCCTAAAATTGAAGTATTTTGCGTTAACTGCATTTTTATTAGTGACAGACCGCGTCGGTCAGTGTCATTTAATGTATGAGATTAATTGAACCTGATTAGCTTTGGAACATACATACATACATATCACGCCTGCATTTCCCAAAGGGGTAGGAAGAGCACATGAAACATTACCTAGGGAAATCCATGACTACTTCACGAAAACGCCAGTTTTAGTATAGTTTTTGGTTTTAAGTTAGTTAAGAGAGATATAACAGTGACAGGGTTACTAGCCTAAACATACCTTAAGTCTCTTTTAGTCGTCTCAGAATCCAATAACTTAACGGAAAATGTTCTAAAACTTATACATTTGGGCCATTTTACAAAAAGTGATAAATTACCGGAAGACGCTGGATGCAAGTCAATAAAAAAAATAAAAATAAATAAAATATCACTAGACAATTTTTTAACACCAATCACCTAGTCCCAAAGTAGGCAATTTAATGCCTGTGTTATGGGTACTAGGCAACGGATAAACTTACTTATATATAGATAAACATCCAAGACTCGAAAGCAAACATTCGTATTCATCATACAAATATCTGCCCCGACCGGGGATCGAACCCGGGACCTTAAGCTTCACAGTCAGGTTCTCTAACCGCTGGGCTATCCGGCCGCCAATAGAAGTCCGAAGGGGAAGAATATGTTCGGTAGTGAACATCCTAAGGCTGAGATGATGTTGATGATGATGATGATCGATTGTGCTCTTGAGTCTAAGTGAAAAAACGTTTTTCTTTTAAATGAAGTAAAGAAAGTAAATGTAATATTTTGGTACCAGCTGCGAGTATACGACACTCCTAACCGTCGCACCACTTTTGCTGACTGAGCGCAGCCTAAATCTATCCCACCATCTACGTCACCGGACGCGCGCAACTACCCGCCGCCGTTGCAGTACAGGGAAGTGGCTGTCCAATGAGACGAATTTAAGTGTACACGGCTCAGACTATACATAGTGTTAAATTAAGAACTCACCCCTGAGATCTACCTCTCTAGTTTTTAACATTAGGCTTAGAAATAGTAAAATTGTATAATCATTAACTAACATTAAATACTGTGTATTAAATCTAGTCGTTTTCATTACTACTATCTAAAAGCCAAAGCGTTACAGTGGCAAATAGCTGCATCAATCGTGCAGTGTTTTTAAAACTGGATCGGATTGAACGTCCAATCAGACTTCGAGTGGCTGTGACAGAGTCTATTGTCACTTGAAAAATTTAAAGCGTTGTGATGGTCTGACCTAACGGTAAATGATAGGTACGTTGTTGATTACAAAACGGAGCGCTGCTTTTCGTATTTGTGAGCTTGGATTAGATGCACAAAGAGCTAGTTAATAGCTTTTCGTGTCGACCGTTTGAAAGAAAGCTGAGATCACAGTAGTTTGAAAATGTGCGCTTTTGTGAGTGAACTAGAGAACTTTTATGCTGTTTTCGGAATAGTCACTTTAAAATTGATCGTCATTTTCGAACAGAATTGGGTGTTGGAATTTTAAATGAAGAAAAACATTAAAACGAACAAAAACGTACAAATTATTAAAATCTTAAAATGTTTTTCAAAATTATTATATGAAAGTAGTTTAAGTAGGCACCTATGCGGTTATACACAATTCTAAGGCGATAAAAATACTAATAATTATTTTTGGCATTTGCCTTTACAGGCTCAGTTTACAAATTGACACTCGTATGGTAGTAAAAGTGTAATGCTACAGTCACGTAACTTTTTCAAAATCGAGTCTACATTACCACTTTTGTTCACAGGAGAAAATCCGCTAGCGATGCAGCGAGGCGGCTCGGCGAGCTCGTATCCATCGCTGGCTCTGCTCGCAGTGTTCGTCAGCTGACAGTTGGCCGGCGCGTATTGGACGCGCGCCGCTTAGAAATAAACGTACGGGATTATCGCTAGGACTAATTTAGGTACATGGTTGGAATTTTCTTTCGATTTTTGACGTTCTTTTGTTCTTTTTACTTAGAAATTTAATATTGGAATAGGACGGATACACTCAAGTGTTTATATCGCGATTAACTCGGCATGTTTGGTGTATGCGTTAATCCGCAACCGCTGTGGTGCGTTGCTCTCGATGAGGGGTCACGAAGGGAATAAATATGTCTAGCTAATCGCGATATAAAGACTTCGTGTATACGGAAGTTTCATGTTTTCCGTTACGTGATTTTTATTCATACAGTCTTAAAAGGGTCATAACTCGAAGTGTAGAATATGTATGAAAAACATGAGATATTTTGCTATCATCCTTTATGTTATTATATCTATCGATATTACTCGTGATTTACAGCAAGAAAAAAAAACAGATTCTGTTAAAAAAAGGTTGTTTTCACAGTTTAAAATTGATGTTGCAGAAACAAGTTGAAATTCACTCTGGCATTCTGTAACTAATTTAGAACGTCTAGACGTAAAGAGGTAACAAAAAGGTAACTTTTTTGAGTTCAAAGTGAAATTTTAAAACTAATGGAATCGATGTAATAAGTCTACATACTTCGCTGGAATAGTTTTCATTTTAACATTAAAATACAAAGACAATACTTTTATAACAACTAGACTTGATGATTTGTTGAATTTATATTGGTAACCCCAAACACAAAATGTCGGAGTTAAAAATAAAAAATACTTATTTGGTTTCAATTTACTGAACTGAACAGACAGGATGTCTAAAAAATTAAGTGTTTTATTTGAAAGTTATGCATATACTGCAATGTAAAACAGGACCATAATTCAGCAAAATGGACTTTTTTTGCTTTATTGAATTCCAACCATATACCTGAACTTTTAAAGTGTAAAATGTTATTTTAACCGCTAGGTATAAAAGAACCATGTTTGTTCAATAGTTACAGAACTCAGTGAAAATATTTTGACCAAAACATTTTCATAGCGTACTTTTAACTTTATATTTATTCCTTGACGATCATGTGATTTCGACTATAATCATTTTATGATTACATGTTTCAACTTCCAATTGTAATTTCAATTTTTATTTTTAATCATACCTAGTGCTCGACACCCTCCAATAGGTGACATCTCCAACATTCTTTAATTCACGCCTAGCAGTGTGTCAATTATTCAGACTAAAATGATCAAATCATTCGAGCCTTATGTTATCAACTACAATGTGTCCAACCAATTGATTTTCGACTCACTGTAGAACGCCATCGCAATAAACGTAATACAGATTTATTTTATCGAGCAATGCAATGTCACTATGACGTTTACTGTAATAACGATCTATGGTGGGTCAGAAGTATCAAAATATTTCCTCGTTTGTTACCCTCTGACATAGCAACAGTTTATATTTTAAACGTACTACATAAATTTGTTCGTTCCATTTCATTCTTATCTTATGTACTTAATAAAACTAGTGTGTAATAAAACGCCAATTGTGTTTATTGTGTAAATAACGAATATAGATAGAATTCAAAGTATTATAATACCTCATTATCATCTACTGTAAGATTTATTTGAAACACCTTAACATTTCATATGAATTTTGCACAAATTCCAATCAAATTTAAATTTAAAATTGCGTTATGAAAAATTTCGTAAATTCTTTGCGTAGCAGAAATTTTTAAAGTGAATATTTTCTAAAGGGTGCTTTGTGATGGGTTAGCATTTTAACGGTTTACAAACGCGAATTGAAATGTCAATTACAATCATTATTTTGGCTGGAGTATAATAAACTTCATTTCTTTTAGATTTGTAATAAAAAAATGGCGTTGCTATTTGAATTGAGAACATTATAATAAAGAGTAATAAATCTTATTGCAGTGATGATTTTTGGTTTTACTTCTAGGTTCATGACTTTCATGAGAAAAATTTAAATTTTGTCCGTTAAAATTCTAATCTTAAATAAATTGGAGTATAAATTTGAGTATGAATCTAAAATTTATTAATACCCAAGAGCAGCATAGTAAGCACCTTTTTAGTTGGTGATCACAAAGTTCGAAAAAAAAAACAATTTCCTAAAATAATTTCAAGTTTAAATAAGTTAAGTTTTTACGCAATACAAAAAACCCAGTTTCCGACCAGCACCAGTAATCGACACCTTCAACCTTCACCTTCTTTAAGGCAATACAAGTGAAAAGCAGTGTGTTGATCATCCGAATTTATAAGCTGTTCATTTGCTGGTTGTGCTTACGTTATTATCTATGATATCCACCACATAACCGTTCCTCACTCTTGATAATTTCATCTATACTATAGACCGATAGGTACTTAAAAGATGGTAAACAATCTTGACATGTCTTTTTATTGAAATACACAGTCTATAAATGAAAATCGTTACACTATACAATGCAATTATGAAAGTAAATGATTTTTTCATACCTAAATTGTAAAATGTAAAGATTTTGATTTATAAAGTGTATGTTTAAATAAAAAGACACATCAAGATTGTTTACCATCTTTTAAGTACCTAAAGGTCTCTAGTATAAGGTGTGGAAAAATCAGTCGGACCCTGGATAGAAATGGCTTTACTTTACTGTAACAAAATTATATTCCTCTTCAAACATTGTTTTTAAGGAAGCCAATTGATTCCGTGAATGAGCAAAATACGAAAATTCAACATCTTTATTTATTTGATGTTCACTTTTACGCTTTATTCAATTTACACTTGCCCTTTTGACTTCTCCAACAAATACATTTAACGTCGGAGAAAAAAGTAAGCAAGTATTTTGTAAAATTTTCGTCAAGCACGAGAAATACCAATTTAATTTCTTTCATTGTGTATACGTAACATCAATAATTATCGCAAACAAGTGACAACTTGTTCACCTCGTCTCTTTCAACTTTCGTTGAGTCATGGTGACTTTTCAAAAAGTTAGGTTTAAAGTGACAAGGTATTTCACATTCAATGCCACGGACACATTATGCGTCACACTTTTGCGCAATGCTGGCAAAAAAATTCAAAAAATGTTTCCAAGCATTTACATACATACATCACCCCTGCATTCCCAAACAAGTTAGGCAGACTACACGAAACGGTACAAAGACAAAACCATGACTATTTAACTTTTCATCAGTCTGCGGCGCACAAAAAGTCTGTATGGATTGTGTGCATTGTGCGCCGGACTTTCTGTGCGTCGTGTGCGTTACCGCAATGCCATAGATTCTATTTTCACAGACTAAAAAGTCCGTCGTGGATAGTCTGTCGTCTGCGCAGGGCCCTAATCGGAAGTAGCGATATGAACTTTTGATTGGCGAGGGCAGAAAATGGCTGCCGTTTCACGCAACTTTTCCTTTGTTCTCCCATTTTTATTGTGTTGCAACCACGAACCGGAACTTGAAACACACTACAGCTTGACATGTTTTTGTGTGGCAATTGGTAGTACCTTATGGCAGTCTGTATTTGATACACTAGACACAACTCTTCTTGGTAAAGTTAGTACACGGTCCTACTTTATTGTAATACAAAATCTGTCAATCTGGCGAGAAAAAAAGACACGACAAAAATGCCTTTTACGTATCAAGCATGTTACAGACTAAGCAGATATAAATGCCATCTTTTCATAATATGTCGGTGCCAACAGATACTTGACGGTAAAATATAAGTGATCTGCGCTGTGTATTAGCTCATTGAATTGTATAGGGAGCGAAATTGATAGATATCCGTTCAGATACAGATATCTTATCGTATCTGCTTAGTGTACAAGCTTTAACCGGGGAAGTATGCTGAGGCCTGCCGGAGCTAGCTTGCTAATAAATACTCACGTTTCCGTCAAGTTAACATTCTATAGCCGTTACAAAATGGTGTTGTAATGTTGAAAAAAAAGATTACGAATGAAAATTTTAATAGTCTCAATTGTGTTAGTGTCATTGTCAAATAAATGCTGTGAGACTAACACAAATACGATGAAACATTGTCTTCTGAAAACGATCAAAGGTTTATGTATCTGGGGCAATGCCTTGTGATTATTTAAAAATGTGTTAGGTTTTGGCCGTTGCGATTCAAATCTTAAAATAAACGGAGTATGGAATTTAAGGCACGCACTATTCAATTTATCGACAGTAGCTTACCTACTTAATATAAGAAAATTACATGTCACCCCCATCTTTCTGTAATTTTCTTATCTCTTGTAATTTTCTTATCTTCAGTAAACGATACTGTTGATACTGTACGAAGGTTAGTTGTCAACGCGTTTGGAAAAATCACTTGTCATTTTCTTCAAGAGCTCTTTTTTTGCTTTTATTTACAAAGCTAGTCGTAAAAATATCAAACCATCTTTGCTCCATTAAAATTTTCGATATCTGTAAAAAATGTAAATTAAAATTAATGGCCTTAAGTATTCGTAATTAAACTAAATTTAATTGTTATGGATTGTTTACTTATTTACTTAAATACCTATTGTGTTTGAAAATCTGTATGAATAAGAACGAAACATAAAAAGCGATGTTGTTTATTGTAATAATAAAAAAATAAACGTTTTATTGTAATGTTGTTGGTTTCACTCAATATTCCGTTTTTTTCCTGTCCTTCACGTAACTAGTACTCAATATTAAGTTTAGTAGATTATTTATACAAGGTGTTACAAAACTACGGGTAAAGCTGAAAGGGGGTTAAATGGCCCATTATAAGGAGTCGATTTATAATATTTGAGAACAGTAGTATCGCAGTTTGACTTATCGCCAAAATCAATTAAAAAAAAGAATTTCTCATTAATGTACCAACCCTATTACCATGTCATTAAAGATTAAATAACACAGAATGTACATTTTACCTACTATCCGCGGAAGGACTAAGAGTCAATAGCAAAATGTACAGAAGCCGCTGAGATCGATATTACAAGTAAAAAAAACGTCAAAAGATCTGCAAAGATACTTTATGTTAAGTATTTTAACCTAAAATAACACAAATATTTCTTCATTACAAATAACAAAATTACAGAAACGGCTCAAAATGTCCTCCACCTTGCTCTATGCACAACCTTGCGCGCCGGGAAATGGCTTGTGTGGCATTTCGCACCATTGTCGGCGTTATTGACGCGAAGAGATCTCTCACACGCTGCTCCATCTCTAAAAGAGTTGGGCAATCGGTGGAATAGATTTTGTTCTTCACGTAACTCCATAAAAAAAGTCCAAGGGTGTGAGGTCCGGTGAATAAGCTGGCTACGCTACCGGCCCCGCACGGCCAATCCATCCTCGCGGAAACCGACCGTTAAGGTGTTCCCGAACCTCGCGAGCAAAATGCGCTGGAGCTCTATCGTGTTGAAACACAACATTCCTTTGGTTTTCAAAGAATTCCCTTTCGGCCACAGGAAAGTCGTCAAGTGCATCTTCTAACTCGGTTTGCAAGAACGTTAGGTGCGTCCGTTCAAACGTGATGACAAAATGAGAGGATCGATAACATGCCCGTCATAAATACCACCCTACACATTACTTAAAGGAATTGACGGAAGGGCACCACCAGGAGTGGAGCCTGCGGCTTAATTTGACTCAACACGTAGAAAAAATAAGTGATAGATAGTATGTATTCTAAAGCAATTGTCGCTCTCCTGTTAACTGAGATGTGGTAACTAGTGGGAAAAGAAAAAAAAAAATGTAGTAACCCTACACATTCAGCTTCCACTGATGTTGAAATCTGCTCTGCCGAGACCGTTGCCGATACAAACCTCGCGCACGATTCAAGTTGCCATCTTCATGGCCTATGCACAACATCATGTCGTAATATTCGGAAAACATACTTAGCCATTTTTTTTACTTGATGATACCTTGATGAAACCGTAATAATTGTAAGATATCGATTTGAAGATTTGAAATTGACAGCATGATGTTTCTTTTTAGACTTGACATTTTTCGAAGCCATTAATTCCTCTTATCGAGTTTGCAAACCTTTATGGAGGAAAATTTTAAAATCCGTCAAACAATACACTCTTAAATAATCTATGATAACTTCAATTCTATTAAGTGACAGTTTACTAGGGTTTCCAATATTTTTGCTTTAATATTTTATTCGAATTCTTACCCGATGTTTTGTAACACGTTGTATAGTTAGGTATATCTTGCCCAACCAGGAAAAATATTCAACATAAAATAATAATCGGCAATCATCAGAATTTAGAAATTACAATAATATTAATATTATATTAGTCCCATAATAGTTAGTTATTTTTATCAAAACAGACCAGCGAATGGTTTATGAAATGTTTTTTTTTCGAATTTCGAAAATTAAATAAGTACGCAGGCTTTTAATGCCTATTTATATGTTGCTTACAGAAATATATTAAGTAAATTAAAATGTAAATATGGTTACATTTTAATTTAATATACTGTAAATTTCCAATCACCATCTACTTACTTAAAAATGTTCGAGATTTGAATCTAATTTTGTATCGATGTCGGTTCTTTAACATTTTTATAGTAATAGTCAGAAAGTACTACAATAAGTACAGTCGCAAACCGGTATTGTTGAGCCACTTACCAATGTTTGTAACTTGGTCGTGTAATACAAATCCAATGGTTAACATCTAGTCGGTCACTCGGTCATTGATTACACGTCTAAGTTGCGAACAGTGGCAAGTGGCTCAACAGGGTACAGTCGAGTTCATAAATATATGAGCAGACAAATGCCAAATATGTAAACTTTTGCACCTTATTGTCAATGTCATAAAGGTGTACAGATATTTTTGAACCCTCAGTTTTGCTCATATATTAATGAACTCGACTGTACTTCAACAGTAGCACGCGTTAATCCAATGAGAAGACGAGTTGTCCGTCAAATGCAAAGTTTTTCACTTTGCATTTCTCAAGCGTAAACCGAAATCGATATTCCTTTTATTGCAGCCTCCGGCGGACTAACAAGTGTATCGAGCGCAGAGATGACAGCCCGTGTGCTGTCGGGTCTAGAATAGCACCTTTTTATTTCTTCCGTGGATGTCGTAAGAAGCGACTAAGGGAATAGGTTTAACTTTAAGTCAAAGATGCATTAGGCGACATTTGTCCGACTTTAGGCGACTTATATCCGCGCATATACACGTGTCGCGCGACATGTCGAGCCATGTCCGGCGAAGTCCCGCTACATCGCTCGACAAAATGTCGCTTAATGTATCTTTGGCTTTAGGCGTCAGGCTAGCAACTTGTCGCTATTATACTACCTTTTCCATGTTTTCAAACCTAAAATTAAGCTAGAAGTGGCTGCGAAGCGTGAAATAGTCATAATTATCGTTTAATCTATGTCACATATCCTGTGCTCTGCCTACCTCTTTTGGGAACAATAGGCGTCAGTATATTATGTTTGTATTTGTAGATGAAATAAAACGGATCTACTCACGTTTTTACATCAAGATTAGCTCGACATGTTCACACTCAGTGCACTTGCGCGATCCGCAGTCGTGGCGCGTAGCTCCAGATGATAGGTCACGAATTGGGCCAAAACATGTCGAGCTAATCTCGAGATAAAACGTGATCCATAATTATGATTACAGTTGAGTTAATTAATATATGAGCAAAGCTGAGGGTTCAAAAATATCTGTACACCTTTATGACAGTGACAATAAGGTGCAAAAGTTTACATTATATTTGGCATTTGTCTGTTCATATATTTATGAACTCGACTGTACTATGAGTAAGCCTTACGGCTGTTTTATGTTTAAATCGCGTATCAGCCTTGGCATCCAACAAAATATGTAGTTATGGCACGCCAAAAGATACAAATAAAACGATCTAGACGAATTCTTGTGATTTTGAATTTTTAGAGTTCCATTCCCAAAGAGTAGAAACGGGACCTAAAAAAAACGTTAACCTACGTACGTATTTCCTTAGTCGCCTCATACGACATCCATGGAAGAAATGGAGAAGTGTCATTCTGTCCCGATACCACGCGGGAGCCCTTACGTCATCCACGTAAGAAATAATATGGAGGTGTTATTCTAACTCGGCACTACACACTTGCCTATACCTTATCGGTTTAGGTAGTTAAAACAATGTAAACAATCTTGACGTGTCTTTTTATTTAAACGTACACTTTATAAATCGAAATCTTTACATTTTACAATTTAGGTATGAAAAAATCATTTACTTTTATAATTGAATTGTATATTGTAACGATTTTCATTTTTAGACTGTGTATTTCAACAAAAAGACATGTCGAGATTGTTTATATTGTTTTAACTACCTAAACCGATAAGGTATAGTTTGATGTCGAGGACTATAAAAAAAGTAAAACAAGTAAAAAGGTAAGTAATAGCACAATAACTAAAAGTTTTGCATCTAGTTGTCATCAACGACAGGCTACATGCCCCAACATTGTTTTTAAATAAAACTTTATGAATACGATGGATGCAACTTTTATTTCGTTCTGGTACAATTCGTATAATGGATGCTTCAGGTTTTCAGAGTTTTTATGACGGTAAAGTGGTGATTATAGTTATTTATGAGAATGTTGAATAGGAAAAAGCATTGATATTATAACTGTTTATGAATTAACGAGCCTGAAAAGGTGAGTTTTATTAATAATCACAGGTGTTTAATGTCTAATTAGACATGTACAGTTGCATGCATAGCTTTATCTAAATTCATTCATATTAATATCCAGTGTGTTACCAGCACACGACCTTTTTTACATACATACATACATACATCACGCCTGTATTCCCAAGAGGGGTAGGCAGAGCACATGAATTCAAGAATTCAGTGCCACATCTAGCAATTTCAGGGTATCCAGATGGTTAAACGTGATATTGCAGTGACAGGTTGCTAGCCCATCGCCCACAATACACTAACCCTTTCCCAGAGTCGACTCTTACGACACCCACGGGAAGAAAGGGGGAGGTGCTATTCTAACCCGGCACCACACGGGGTTTTTTTAAAGGATCTTATTATGATAACATAGATATGTAACTTAACCATGACATTGACATTAATTAATAAACAGAACTAAATCTCGGACAACGTTAACTTTCTAACAAAATTTAAATTGCCAGCAATGTAAAACAAATAATAATCAATGTCCAATATCATTTTCGCGAGCTTGTTAAATCAGTTTGCTTTACATTGTTGGCAATTAAAATTTTAAGAATGACATACATTTCCTAGGAATTGTATACAACGACGGATTACACACATTTCCGTTAACATACGAGTTATGGCTTTTGCCAGATCTATTACTTTTTCGAGAAATTCGTGTTTAATCTAAATTCGCTAATTTCATTTAGGTGACTTAAACATTCTTGTGAAAACAAGTAATTTATCGCTTACATTGTCATCATGATTGTACAAACAATGACATTTGAATTTGAAGTAAGATAATTATAATTATCTTAAGTGATATATCTTTATGTACATAAAATGATAGTCATGTCACTAGATGTTGTTATTATGTCCATACTAGCTGTGCCCGCGACTCCGTCCGAATAGAACGAAGAATAGTGACAAATTTCCCCCGTTTTTCCCCACATTTCCCACTATTTCTTCGGTTCTATTGGTCGCAGCGTGATGTTATATAGCCTAAAGCCTTCCTCAATAAATGGTCTATTCAACACAAAAAAAAAATCAATTCGCACCAGTAGTTCCTGAGATTAGCGCGTTCAAACAAACAAACAAACTCTTCAGCTTTATTATATTAGTATAATAGATATAGATATTTTATTGCCGGAAACAGTAAAATTCACACATACAGCCTGTAACCCTAAAAGGATATGCAGGGCACATTAATACGCTACATACTTACTTTCTAGCATACTCATTGTTAACGCCACCCAGGTTACATCCATCTCCTACCACCGAAAGATTATTTCCACTTATGCCTGTTTCCCTGTCCCTTACCCGCACAGTACCATCGCCCGTGGAAGAAAGAGACAGGAGACGAGGATATATGGCCGGCGACGTTTGCATCCACACATTCTCGTTGGAACGACTGCCCTTGCGGCATCAAAACCAGTGTCGCTAATTGCACTGAATGTAATTTAATTAATTAAGACTAAA
>BHDV01070323.1:1844-25741 GCA_005406045.1 Adoxophyes honmai | reverse complement strand
CAGCGACACCGGATTTTAAGCTGCGGTGTGGTCGGACCTTAATGCGGTCGCCATACGCGTTTCAAACTTCGTCGGTCAACGAAAATCGTCATTTAGACTATCTGCCGAACGCCGTAAGGCTGTAACCTAGCCAGCCTGTGACAGCTGTTACTCGTCAAATGTGTGTAAGGAAGAAATGGAGAGTTGATGCTCAACATCTGAGACCATACGGCAGACATTTTTGACGTTACCGATGCTACGACGTGACGTCAGAGTGCTTAGAGTACAATGGTTATGGATTCGATACGATGTCGTTTGCGAATTAACGCAAAATTGTATGAAGACTGAGGCAGTGCCTCCAAGCCAAGCGGCACATTTGCACAAGTGCCGCGGTGTATGCACACGTCTCCATACATTCTTAGTCTCATACACTAACGAGGTCGTTATAGAATCCGTGACCGTTTTGATCACACGCGACGCACAGCTGGTTGTGTCGTCAGTCATGTCGTTACCATAATCACTTCGTTAGCTGGTGCTGCGTGCGGTCGGCACTGAAACGTCACCGTTAAGCTCGCGAGCGTGCCTTCAATAGCTGTGCACACTGCTTAAGGTCTTTCGACACGGCTCTGCCTACGGAATACTATGGAGGTACTGGCGGTCCCACAAGGCATTGAGATTTTAATTTTTTACTTATTTTTCTATTAGGCGATAGGCTGGCGACTTGTATTTATTTTACCCTTTTTTAGTATTCAGTGTGAGATCTTTATTGCACATTTTTCACATTTTTTACTATCAAATTGTACAAAAAGCATTAAAAGCCCTCTACTGAAAGGTTGGCTGGCAGAGATACCTTTTGGGATAAATCCGCCTTTGTACTTTCTAATTTTTATTTAGGACTTTTCTTCATTCGTTTTTTTTTACAATAAAGAATATTTTTTACTTACTCAACGAGATAAATATCCGTGAACACTTTTGACGGCGCCCGTACAAACAATGACACAAAGACATCTGTCAACAACTCGTCAGCGTTGACAAATGCCGAGCACTCGTCACGAGATGACCCCTTTTCTGACACTCGCAAGGGCTGTGGTTGATACAGTCCCCGGCGTCTTACTTGGCAACTTTTCAGTAGTTCGCGCATCGCATTTCGATGGAAATGTTAGGTTCTGGGGACTGTAGTTGTCGTTACCATCTTACCGCTTAAACCTGCCACAAAGCTTAAAAAAAGGACATTAAAAAAAACAGTAAGAGTTACTGATCTAACTCAAAAAGACAATCGATCGATCTTTTTGAAGTGTGATAAACACAAAACCATGATTATGACTATTTCACGCTTCGCAGCGACTTCTAGCATATTTTTAGGTTTGAAAAGAGATGGAGGAGGTGGTAAATAATATATAATAGTAACAGGTTGACAGCCTGTCGCCTAAAATATACCTTAACCTATTTCTACAGTCGCCTCTTACGACATCAAGGAAGAAGTGGAGAGTTGTTATTCTAACCCCGACACTACACGGACTCTTTGGTTCTATGTGTAAATAAAATTGCTTACAATTTGTAGCCAAATAAAAAACTTTTTGACCAACTTTATTTTTTAAATACACAAACCATTACCTCCCCTCATTACGCTTGCAAACGAAGTATTAGCCCCATCCAATAAATCAGTCAAATATCGCCCTAAAGCCATTAGCACAGGGTAACAAATCGCACGTCGCCCGCATAATGCAAGTCTATCAATAATTTCTTAAAAACATTTTCGAAAAGTTCACGGCAAAATCGACTGTATGCCAAAGATTTATGGGATATTTTACTGTGTTTATAGGAGGAGGGTGATTGATTTTAAAGCGACATGGTTCGCGGGGGTTGTCTAAATGGAGTCGCTAAAAATAATTCAGTTACATATTGGGTTTCACATTTTATCAATAGCTTTCAGCAATTTTGTGAACCTCCCCCGGTAGAGGGGTTTGTTTTATCTGTACGATGCTTAATTTCTCCGTTAAATTTTAATTTGTAAATTCAGAAAATTAAACGGTATTGAAGCATGGTCGTCTACGCCACGTACCCAACGTGTCACATACTAAGCAGAAGATATCTATATATGTATGGATATCTGTCAATATCGCTTCCTATACAATTCAAATGTCAAATCTATAGGTACAGTCGACCAAGAAATTGGTCTACCCCCTCAAGATCGATATTCATTTGAATCTCATGAAACAATAAGGTCGATTTCCCCTCGCCGTAATATTATGACAGTGACAATGTCAACCTTGTGATAATTTTGATCTCACAGAAACTTTTGTCAAAAGTGGTAGACCACTTTCTTGGTCGACCGTACTTCTTACTAATATTATAAACGTGAAAGTTTGTGAGTATGGATGGATGCATGTTTGTTACTCCTTCACGCAAAAACTACTGAATGGATTTTAATGACACTTTACAATAATGTAGCTTATACATCAGAATAACACATAGGCTACAAATTGTAAAGATATTCGAAATACTTATTCTGCGCAGACGAAGTCGCGGGTAACAGCTAGATAAAGCTGAAGAGTTTGTTTGAACGCGCTTATCTCAGGAACTACTGGTCCAAATTGAAAAATTATTTTTGTGTTGGATAGACCATTTATCGAGGAAGACTTTAGGCTATATAGCATCACGCTGCTACTAATAAGAACACTGCAAAATGTGGTAATAATGAGGAAAATTACCCAAAGTCAATAGGCGTAGATACGCGGACGGAGTCGCGGGCACAGCTAGTTAGAAATATAGATATTGACATTGGTTGCGATGATTTTATGGTCATAGCAAATCTTTCAATTACAAAGCGATTTTTGGTGTCAATAGTCAACTTAAAGACGATGTAGATTTCTGGTCCGTTAGACAATAGCGCTGCATGTTTCAAAGGCATCTAAACCAAATCGAACTAATCTACTATATAAAAATAAGTCGTGTTTTCCTTCCTGACGAAATACCTCCAGAACGCACGAACCGATTTGGCCAATTCTTTTTTTAAAATGTTCGTTGAAGTTCAGGGAAGGTTTGTAAGATGAGAAAGTGTGGAAAAAATTAGTGTAACATACTAAAAAACTAAAAAATCGTTCTCCCATACAAATTTTTCAACTCCAAAAAACAGTAAGCGCCGCAATATTTCATACATCTTACGCGTTTTTATTAAAACCTTCTCTCTTTAGCTCAAGAACGACGGAAGCGCCGCTGATTTTCATACGTCTCCCGCTTTTTTGCTAGCAAAATAGGTACTTTATATTATTCAGCACTAATGTCGTTATGGCGAAAGTTACTTACATTTCGTTAATAAATTAACCCCTATTCCCAAAGATACGCGGCTGTCAAAATTTATACTGAACTGACAAATTTTGACATTATTTACGGCATATTATCACCAGCCAGCTAGCCACTTGGCCACATAAAACCTATTTGGATGTTTAGATGTTTTGATACATTGTTGGTTTATGAATAACTAGCTGTACCCGCGCGTGGATGAGTGACTATTACCATGCTATTCCACTCCCTTTTTTTCCACATTTTCCAATATTTCTTCGCTCCTATTAGTCGCTGCGTGATGTTATATAGCCTAAAGCCTTCCTCAATAAATGGTCTAACCCACACACAAATAATTTTTCAGTTCGAACCGATAGTTCCTGAGATTAGCGCGTTCAAACAAACAAACAAACAAACAAACATACAAACAAACTCTTCAGCTTTGATTCGTCAAAGAAGATTAATTGTCTTTTTACTATTTACTAAAACGCCCTCGAATAGCGCGCAAAATTAAAATACACATACATACATATCCTCCGCCTGTATTCCCGAGAGGGGTAGGCAGAGCACATGAATTCAAAAATCCAGTGCTACGTTTAGCGATTTCAGAGCAACCAGATGATCAAACGTGATACTGCAGTGACAGGTTGCTAGCCCATCGCCCACAATACACTAACCCTTTCCCAGAGCCGACTCTTACGACACCCACGGGAAGAAAGGGGGAGGTGCTATTCTAACCCGGCACCACACGGGATATAAATTAAAATCCATACTAATATTATAAATGGGAAAGTGTGTTTGTTTGTTTGTTTATCAGTCTTTCACGGCTAAACGAAGCGACGTAGTGACGTGATTTTTGGGTGGAGATAGTTGAAGGGATGGAGAGTGACATAGGCTACTTTTTGTCTCTTCAAAACTCCCCATTTCACTAAAGTGAGAGGTGGAAGTTTGTGGAGAATACCGCAATTTTATATGTAGAAAGCTATAAATTAGTATATGGGATGAGCTATCTCTTCTGTGCTAACCCGAAATTAACGCGAGCGGAGCCGCGGGCAAAAGCTAGTGATTTCCTAAAAATAGCTTCTGCGTAATGCTCTCAAAATCGTAATCCAGTTTTTTACACGAAAGCACTTTACCGTGCCGCATGAGATCTAGATCGTAGTCCTCCGTGAAATCGATGTACCATCGCGAACCGGGATGGTTGAGCCACTTAGGTACCTATGTTTGTAACTTGGTCGTGTAATACTAATCCAATAGCTGACATCTAGTCGGTCACAACAGTCATTGATTACACGTCTAAATTGCGAACAGTGGCAAGTGGCTCAACAATCCCGGTTCGTGACTGTATATATTTGTCTCCGGAGTCGCTGTTAAAGACTGTGGTGGTACCAGGATCGCATAGACAACAGGAGCCCACGTACCGTCGCGAACAGGGATTGCTGAGCCACTTACCTATGTTTGTAACTTGGTCGTGTACTAATCCAATAGTTAACATCTAGTCGGTCACATCAGTCATTGATTACACGTCTAAATTGCCAACAGTGGCAAGTGGCTCAACAATCCTGGTTCGGGACTGTACATGAATCAATTACATCGATACAAAGCTACTTCTTCTTAAGTTACATAATTACAACATCGTCAACATTATGAACTTATTACATACATTTGCTTACAACTCAAACTCACAAGTCAGTCATCCAGCCACAGACATATCGAAATAGATGGCTCAAGTTAAGTGTACAGTCAAGGGAAATGCCACTTCGTACCTTTTCACAAGAAATGTCACTGTGACATACCATACTTTCTACTAATCAAAGCCATATGAAACTCACTATGTTTTAGTTCAAAGTGGCACAGATATCAATTTCCTTGACTGTACTTCGCGTGCCAAAAAGGAGCCAAAAGGGAGAGCAATGCTCTTCTTTGGACGCGTTTACATTTAGTTTTGCACCACTTAGATTAGGTTTAACTGCCTAGAGACAGGACAACTTTAAAGCGGCGTCACCTTTGAATCGATTTCACTCGGATTGTCAATTCCCATCTCTAAAGCGCTCATGTGACGTTACAGTAGGTAGAGAAAAAGTGGCACGCTTGGTTTTCATACAAATGCAGGAACTCGCGGTATCTATTTCGATATAAGTCTGTGCATCGGAATATCAAAGTTATTGTTGGAAGCTTCATCAATCAAAGGTCGGAGATTGGAGGAAGCCGGGTTTGCGATGACAGCCTTATAATTATACATACAAACATTGTCATACATACATACATACATGACGCTTGTGTTCTCGAACGGTGTAGGCAGAGAACACGAAACGCTACATGGAACAAACTATTACATACTTTTCACGTTTCGTATTATTTGTATTGTTTTCGTTTCGTTTTACTTTGATAAGGACCCGGGTGTAAAGGACGGGATAATATTTTCAAAATTTTGTATTTTTTTGACTTGATAATTATGAAAAAAAAAAAAAACTCCACAGGTGTTTTTAGACGCGTATGCTGTATACTCAACCACTGGTTAAAATATTTATGGTTAATTTCCATCCACCCTGTATATTTAAGCTTACTTCACTGCTGTAAATTATACAAATAAGGATACTAGCTGTTACCCGCGGTTGAATTTTCAACGGTCTCGCGCAAACTTTTTCATTTCGCCAAAAATGTGCATCCTTCAACTCAAACAATATCTACAGAGTTCCGTCGAAATGAATTCGTGCAATTGTGAAGAGCTAACAGACATACATAATTAGCTTTACGTACAGCTTTCCCAAGAAAATAACTCCGATCGGCTGTTACCGTCTGCGCCGAGAGGGACAGAACGATATCCGAGAGTAGCCGAACGTTTTAAGAGTCAGGACGCCCAAACTAGCTAATGGAATCAGTTTGGGTGTCTGATCATTACCAACATGACGAACCAAACTACGGTGGCACAACGATATCTGTGTATATTATCGATATTGATAAAATTGATAACCAAAAACAACGCAAGAGTTTAGCGCGCGAAAGTCTCTTTTATCATTATTATTATTTTGGTAATACTGTAAGCTATGTAAAACCGTTTAATAATAAACTGTACTGACGTTTTGTTTTAGTATGATGGTAATGATCTGCACCCAAAGTCCATAGAAAAGGTTTTTTGTTCCTAGTTACGCCAGCCTGGACATATGTCATGAGTCATCTGTCTGTGACATCAATCAATAACCAATCAAAACTCGAGTGTTTAAAATCTTTTTTATCATTGGTAGATCGAAGTTTCCCGCGTCACAAAATTCGTCAACTGCGCAGGTATGTCCAGAGGAATTATTAGTTCGGTAATACTGTACATACATACATCACGCCTGTATTCCTAAATGGGGTAGACAGAGCACACGAAACGCTCTATAGACAAAACCATGACTATTTCAGGTTTTATAGCAACTTCTAGAATATTTTTTAGGGTTTTGAGTTGGCAGGTATAATAGTGATAGGTTGCTAGCCTGTCACCTATACTTTAACCTAATTTCCTTAGTCGCCATTTACGCGAATTTCGCTTTTAGTATTGCTAGTGTTCGTAAGCGGCGATGATTATTTTCCATCAGCTTATTTTCGCCTCTTGTGTAAAATGAAAATCAAGCCCAAAACGCTGCAAATATATTTACAATCGATAAAATTAAATCTTAATTACTCATTTAAATAGCCTATAAATTTAAAACTTATCGCAATTAAGAATTATGCCATAAAATACCCTAAAATTCCTTCGCCAAGAATTTTAATCAACCCTTCCACTGCCCCGGTCCAAGACACAACCCTACCCCTTTTACATAAAGCTTAAATCAATTTAACCCTTTCGATCACTATTGCTCGGTATTAGATTGCCCTGTCAATCAGATTTGGCCTTAATTTGATTGGCACAAGGTTCTATTTAGGCTGCAGAGTGACGGGTCCAAGGGTTGATGCCAATTTCCTATAGCAGTAAAGTGGACCCTTTAAGATGGACGAATCGGACGCTGTTTAATGCCTGAAATATAAGATATACTTGCATACATAGGTATACAGTGTGTTACTAGAACCCGGGCTCCTTTTAAAAGATGTTATAGTAACATAGATATATGTAACCTAACCAAGACATTAATTTAATTAAATAAGTAAATCAGATTTCATTAAGTTTCTAACATTTTTTTATTGCCAACCATGTAAAGCAAATAACATACTGTATAAAATGTACGTTTAACCAGATGGTTACTCTGCTGAAAATGCTAAATGTGGCACTGGATTTTTGAATCCATGTGCTCTGCCTATCCCTCTTGGGAATACAGGCGTGAGAATATGTATGTATGTATGTATAAAATGTATGTCACGCCTGTATTCGAGAGCACTCGAAACGTTACACGATCAAAACTATGACTATTCAAGGTTCGCAACCATTTTTAGCTTAATTGTAGGTTGAAACATTCACGTAAGAGGTATAATAGTAGTAGTTCTTACGGATTCGAATCCGAGACAAAGCTAGAAATTTTTGGGTAAAGCCTTTGCATACAGTATTACTAATTGTAAGTTTTAAAAATGAAATACTTAAAGTCTTTCAAGCGTCCTATTTTGACTCTTAACTTTGATCGTTGTGTTTGCGAGTGTACTGCAAAACTCCGGCCTCACTTGTACAGCCGACAGTACCGCGCCGGCCGCGGCGACCCGTGACGCAGCGAGATGCTCAATGACGCCCAGAACGCACATAAGCGTTTAGGCGGGCGCGTCTCACACGGCACAACCCTTTATTATTCCAGGATTGTTTATTCGTATTTTTAACAACCGGTGCAAAAAGAGAAGCTTCGTTTTATTATATTCTGTCAGCCTCGTGCGCCACCGTCCTTGGGAATGAGGCGGGTTGTTTAAATACTTTAAATAATTTCCCTAAAATTGTTTTATTTTTACATGCATAAAATCACGCCTATATTCCCAAATTGGGTAGGCAGAGCACACGAAACGTAACAGACGAAACCATTATTATGACTGTCACTCGCTTCGCAGCCACTTCTAGCATATTCACGTTTGAAAACAGATGGTGGTATAATAGTGACAGTTTACTAGCCCGTCGCCTAAAGCATACCCAAAAGTAAAAAAAAATAAAAAAAAATAGTAAAAAATACCATTTTTTTTTGTTATATTTTATTTTGATTATTGATAAATTTTGTTTATAATTAATTAATTTATTTTGTAATTATTTTACTCTGTTTTGAAAAAATGACTTTCTTCCAAGTTTCTTCCGGCGCATTCTTCTCGGCAATGATGGTCTTTCCGAAAAGCTGGTAGACTCAAAAAAGACGTGAAAAAGTGGACTTAAGAGCCTATTTGAATAAGTAAAGTTTTGAATTTTGAAATTTTGAATTTTGAAGCCAATTTCCTTACGACATCCACGGAATAAATCGAGAAGTGTTCTTCTATCCCGGCATCACACTGACTTTAGGTTATTTTTAAGCAACAAAAGAAGCACAGATGTCTACAAGATGGACAGACGACTTTATAAAAGTCGCCGGAAGACGCTGGATGCTGGTCGCTTCAAACCGATACTAATGGAAGTCTAAAGGGGAGGCATATATTCAGCAGTGGACCTCTTATGACTGTGACAACGGTGATCACAGATTTTTATCGAAATAGGTGACTCAAGTGTATGTACTTCGCGTGCCAAAATGGAGCCAGAAGGGAGAGCAATGCTCCTCCTTTGACGCGATTTCATTTAGTTTTATACCACTTAGATTAGGTTTAACTGCCTAGAGACAGGATAACTTGAATAAGGCGGCGTCACCTTTGAATCGGTTTCACTCGGACTGTCAATTCCCATCACTAAAGCGCTCACGTGACGTTACCTACTGTTGGGAAAAAGTGACACGCTTCGTTTTCATACAAATGCAGGAACCAGGAACTAGCGGTATCTATTTCGATATAAGTCTGTGATGATGATTATGGTTAAGTATGGGGGCGCTTACGTTTCGGTGTGATAGACGTTCGTGAGATACATCTATTTGCCGTCGGCGAGCCGAACGCGGCCGGAGTTTGCCGAACTTTGTCGACGCACGGTCCCAAATGTGCCCGAATAGTTAAGAGCGAGATTTTATCTGAACTACCTACATTTCATTAGAGTTTGCCCCTATTTGCACACAAACATACATTACACCTGTATTCCCAAGTAGGGTAGGCAGAGCATAAGAAACCTTACACAGTCAAAACCATGATGACATATCGCGGCTACTTTAAGCGTAATTTCAAGATTTTAAGTTGAGAGGTACTATGTACAGTGAGTGACTGATGGCTTTCAGTTGCAGCTTGAGAATGCGTTCGCGAAATCGAATTAGCAGAACAAATGCTCGATTAGACGACTCGCGTCGCTCTGAATGTCTAGTGTATTCAAAACGATCATAAATTCGATGACGATTACGTTTGCGAATTGTCGCAAAATTGTATGGAAACTGAAACAGCGCCGCCAGCGGAACGTTTGCACTACTGCCGCTGTCGACAGATCTCCATACAATTTCGCGTTAATTTGCAAACAAAATCGCTATCGAATTCGTGATTGTTTTGAATACACTAGACGTTCTGTTCTGTGAAATTAGGTCAATAGTCATCCCGGACGGACGCTGCTCTTGCGATGAGTATGCCTGTGTCGTCTATTGAGACAGTCGTCCAATACAGCATGTTATAAACCATGCAACATTTTTAAAAAGCATAGGTAATTCGTATCTTTAGAATTCATCATCAGCCTATATACGTCCCACTGCAGGACACAGGCCTCCTCTCAGTATGAGAGGGCTTGGGCGATAGTTCCCACGTGGGCCCAGTGCGGATTGGGAACTTCACACACAACGTTGAATTACTTCGTCGCTGTGTGTAGGTTTCCTCACGATGTTTTCCTTCACCGAATATCTCGTGATAAATATCAAATTCGATATCGCACATAAATTCCGAAAAATTCAGAGGTGCGAGCCCGGGGTTTGAACCCACGACCCTCTGCTTGAGAGGCCACAGGTCGAACCGCTGGGCTACCACGGCTTTTTTTCTATCTTTAGAATAAAACAAATGAAATACATACATCACGCCTGTATTACCAAATGGGGTAGGCAGAGCACACAAAACGCTACATAGACAAAACCATGATAATTTCACGTTTCTGGCCACTTCCAGCAGATTTTTAGATTTTAAGTTGTTAGCCTGTCACCTAAAATATGTACCTTAACATTTTGCCGTCGCCTCGTACGACATCCACGGTAGAAATAATAAAGTTGTCCTTAAGTATACTTAGACTGCAAAAACCCAAGTGTTTACCAGCACTATTGCAACCGGCAGATGTTCGGCGCGCAGCTTTACTATTGTCAACGTGAGAAGGGTCGAGTGTTTATTTATTTGGTCGTGTATTTAAAATTAAACGCACGATTAGCTACCGATTGTGACGCACGTGCACGTTGGAACATGACGATGTCTGTGTGTCTGTCTGTAGCTTTATAGGTCACAAAGGCATGGAACGATGACTGAGATTTTTGATTAGGGCCGGCGCTCACTGCCGGCATGGCAGAGGACGGCACGGCAAATCGTGCCGCAGCATCCAAAAATATAACCCGTGAAATGCACGCTGTGGCATGCCGCGGCCTTTCTCAGATCAGTAACAAAATCCTTTGCCACGCCGTGCCATGCCGGCAGTCAGCGCCGGCCCTTAGAAAGCTTGTTTTTGTAATGAAAAATCTAAAGAAAGAAAATCTAATTCGTAGTGGAAGGTTTTGTTCAGAACACTTTACTTTTACTTTAGAAAGAAATGAATAAACCGTGAAACAATAAACATTTTACGGTGGTCATTGCAATTGAGAATTAAACAAATTCTAAATACTGACAGCTGTGTATACTAAGCGACATACAACTTAGCACGATTTTAGGCGCAGCGCAGACGGCAGACTTTTTGTGCGATCGAGTCTGCGTGGATTGTATGAATTGTGTGCTGGACTTTTTGCGCGTCGTGTGCGTTACTGCATATAATTCCATAGGTTCTATTTTCATAGACTAAAAAATGCGTCACGGATACTCTGTCTGCACAGCACACCATGGGGACTAAACTGCATTTCAAAGCACATTCGGTGACCTTGTTGTATCGTGCGCCCGCGCATGCGGGTGTGTTACACTGATTTATGGCCAGCGATTGACTTTTGAGATTCCAATTGATTTTATGGATGTTTGACGCTTCTAAAGTGGGGACCGAAATGCTCTCAGGCTGGTCTGTTGTATCTATCTATCTCGCTCTTGATCGCCGATTTGTTGAACGAAAAAAAAACAAAATAAGATTCAAGCTACTTTGTGGAGGGTCGTGGTAAAATATGGACAAAAATTTTGGATGAATTTCTTGAAAAAAGTGCAGAAATGTTGACGAAATAAGTGTCAATTTATTATACATACATAGGTTACGCCTGTATTTCAAAAAGGGGTAGACAGAGCATACAAAACGCCACAACATAGACGAAGCCACGATTATTTCACGTTACGTAGCCATTTCTAAGCTACATCATTTCGTAGCTAAAGCCGGGTACAGACTGCTGTAACGTAACATGCAATGTAACACGCAAAGAAAGAATTTGGCGTCCACATTGTCACAATGTATCATGCAATGTAACAGAATTCCCATTGTGTGGCCGCCTTGTGCGCACGAATCGTGCACACTACGCGCACGAACTCGTGTTACATTGCATGTTACGTTACAGCAGTATGTACCCAGCTTAAGCTAGAGAGCTTTGATTTGAATTTCAACGTTACCTAAGTATATCTTTGAATCCCTGAGAAATGCGGTCTTGACGACATACTGAAAACGAAATGATCTTAAAAGGGTTGTCTTTTCCCTTTAGATTAACTCTTTACGGAACCCTGTAAACGAATAAAAAGTTTTATCCTACATGACACGCCTATATTTATGTCGTGTGCCATTTCTATATTATGTCGATCCAGGAAATCCTTTCACAAATCACAACGGAATCACAAAAAAACGCGCATAAAATCCTTCGATTCAAAGAAACTTCCAACAAACCTTTAGAATTAATCAGATCAAAAGTTTACTTAAGGATCTTTGATTGCATTGTTAAAACCCTACCAATAAGGCTGGGAGATATCTGCGTGTATTCAACTAGAAGTTCAACCATTCTAAACCTTAACGCAATTGATATAAGACTTGGAGATAGTTTCACTGTCAGTAATATGTAATTTGGTATTGGTTTTGCTACAAATTTATCATTTACCGTTGCAGATTTAAAGCTTGTAGGAGTTGAGACTTTATGTTCTTGTCGTAAGAGCGAAGATGGTTTTGAATAGTGATATGGATAAGTTTGTCGTCTGGCTATGGATGGCACTTCAAGGTTTTTATACTTTTTCTGTAAATAAAGCATATTTGTGTGATCAAAATGTATTGTTGAAGCGAAGAGCGGAGATGCGAGCTTGTTTATAGTACGTCTTTTAGTTAAACGTTCTCAGCTGAAATAATATGAATCGGTTTCTAAAATTAGTGTCATTTTCATTTGTTTTGGTAGCTTCGATTCTATCGGGGATTTGTGGTTATTTAATTAACTTGGATTTGTTTGTGGTTTCAGGAATGCGGTTGGCCGGTTTTTTATTATAATTAGCTTGTAAAAAAGGCGTTGTAAAACTCGGTTTATTTCGTATGGTGCAATCCGGCGCAGCGTTTTTATGAGTCCAAATTTTCATTGCGGTACAAGTTTAGGTCTTATCGAATTCAGATCTGCGGTGTTCTGGAAAGAGGTCATATTTGAAGTTAGCGAAACTATAACGAGATGGATGAATGTGAATGAACTGAGAGAAGTAGAGAATTAGGGATGTCACGATTGTTGGCATTAGCATAATGCGATTTATTCGCGTCATTTTTCACATTGGCATCGACATTCGCATTTGCATCAATGTTCGTAAGCGAATGTGTGCAGGTCGCGTCCTGTCTCGCTCGCTTAATGTTGATATTGTAACATTTTTTTATGTTACGTTTCATTAAAAAATACTCTTTGTTAATTACATTTACAAAGTTGAATTTGTGACGACAACTTTTTTATGTTTGATTTCATTAAAAATAACTACTTCGTATCTGTGGTATTTCAATTTTTTTTTCGTTCACTCGAACATTCGTATCCCGGATTGATCCCGGACCTCTGCATTCACATTCGCGTTTGCGAATATTTCAAATTTGACATTCGGAACATCGAACTAAAATTACACTCCTTCATGACTCTTCTCTCTTCCAGGTCTCGACGAGCTCCTCCCAGACGAGGGCGTCCGGTTGACAGAGGAGCCGCACGATGCGGTCGCCGACGAGGGCGAGCCGGTCCTGCTGGCGTGCGCGGCCAGTCGCGGGGCCAAGCTGGCGTGGCGGCACCGCGCGGACGACGACCCGGGGAGAGATGACACCATCTCAACAACTGACAAGTATAGGTAATTCCAGTGCCTTAATTAAGGGTGGTGCCAGCGGTGCCCAGGCACAGGACGCAAACCCTAGAGGAGCGCAGAGATGAGCAGATCATCTTCAAGGTCACAGTTTTGAAAGCTCACTCAAACCATCTCGACCACGGACCAACAAGCGCAGCGTAGGACGTCCACCTACAAGATGGACAGACGACTTGAAAAAAAGTTGGTAAAAACGCTGGATACGGGTCGCTTCCAAGAGGTACTTATGGTGGTCTAAAGGAGAGACCTATGTTCAGTAGACATAGCACGGCAACACGCTCTTGTCGCTTTCTGACGTCTCTTAATAGACAGTGACAGATGTAGCCCATTTCGCGCGTATCTCTACTCGCGCCTTGCTGTGTTAAGCTGGCAGCAGCGAACGTCTTATGGCTGAAATGATGGTGACATACGTCACGCCTGAATTCCCAATTAAGGAAGGCAGAGACTATGTATCGTTTAGTGTGCTCTGCCTGCTAATGATGGCGGTCGCCGACGAGGGCGAGCCGGTCCTGCTGGCGTGCGCGGCCACTCGCGGCGCCAGGTTGGCGTGGCGGCACCGCGCTGACGACGACCCGGGGAGGGATGATACCATCTCAACCACGGATAAGTATAGGTAATGTCAATGCTACAACCTTAGACGAAAAGCCACTAGACAGATGGCCACCCGGTCCCGAAAACCATTCAGTCACTTATAAATATCAACCTTCACTGTCACAGAAACTGTGCAAAACCAATAACCATAGAGGAAAAAGTCACTGGCTTTACGCGCGATCTTGGGCCGGCCAATAAGAACACAGTCAGAACACATGACGACACCATCTCTACGACGGATAAGTACAATCGAACCACCTGATTCCTGACCCACCGCAGAACGTTGTCACATTAAACGTCATAAACATTTCCCCTATCAAGCAATGCAACGTCACTATGACGTTCACTGTGAATAGGTTCTATGGTGGGTCAGGGATCAATTGGTTCGATGGTACATGTGACTCATATGGGCTGGCACATTGCACGAAGAGCTGATGACCGATGGGGTCCAAGTGCTTGAGTAGAGACCACGGAACAGCAAGCGTAGGACGTCCACCTACAAGATGGACAGACTACTTGATAAAGGTCGCTAAAACGCAGGATGCAGGTCGCTTCCAACAGGTACTTATGGAGGTCTAAAGAGGAGGGATGATACCATCTCAACGACGGATAAGTACCTACAGGTAATTTCAGTGCTTTAACTGAGGGCGGTACAAGTGGTGCTGATTTTATTAAATGCACGTGTGCATAACGTGTTACAAAAATACGAGTAAAACAGAAAGGGGTTAAATGGCTCATAGTAAAAAAAAAGCTATTAATTCCTTCGTTAATTATCTGGGCTAGCAACCTGGCACTACAATGTCACGTTTTACCATCTGACTACTCTGAAATTGCTAAACGTGGCATCATTGGATTTTCGAATTCATGTGCTCTGCCTACCCCTCTTGAGGATGTGTGTGTGTGAATTATTCATATTTTTATCCGGTGTTTTGTAACACGTTGTATGTATTTAGCGCTTGCAGTCCTTTCGTTTCCTTTTGATACTTTGCAAGTTTTCAAGGCATTTGAAAGACCTAAGGGTCTTCTTCTGTCTCCTAAAAGAACTTGTGGGTTAACGAAGACCTATTATTTTTCCAGGAAGCAGCTAACGAATGGGTCGCTCCTGATCGAGAGCATGTCGGCGTCGCTGGCCGGCTACTACCAGTGCGTGGCGAGCGGCGCCGCGGGCAGCGTGGTCTCGCGCGTCACGCTCGTCTACTTGGCCGGTAAGACCAGTAGACCGAGTCTACTCGCTCATACTTTTATCTGGTCAGAATAGAGTATATCGTCTACGTAGCAGGTTGGGCTGCAGTAGATTATCTACTTACTTGACTTGTTAGAGTGCAGTAGACCGCATACTTAACTCGCCAGACTGCAGTAGACCATCTCCGAACTTGTCAGAATACAGTAGACCATCTACTTTACTCGCCAGACTGTGGTAGACCATCTATTTCACTCGTACGTTTGCAGTAGACTGTCTACTTCACCTGTCAGATAGAAGCAAACTATCTAATTAACTTGTGAGACTGTAGTAGACTGTCTACTTAATACGATATATACTGCAGTATGCCATCTACTTTAAGAAGACCGTCTACTTCACTCGTCAGACAGCAGCAAACCATCTACATCCATTATCCGACTGCAATGGAACGTCTACGTCTTCAAATACTCAACTTGGTTACTATCTATTCCAGAAGTCCCCGCGCTCCTCCCGGGCCCGCGCAGCGTCCTCGGGGCCGCGGGGGCGCCGGCGCTGCTGCCGTGCGGCGTGGCGGCGCCGGCGCGGCTGGCCGTGCGGCTGCTCGGGCCCGCCGCGCCGCCCGAGCGGAAGGTGTACGCGGCGGGGAAAGTGCAGAGCCCGCCCGCTGTGCTCAAGCTCAACGTAAGTGAAATTAAACGGATCGTTCACGTTTTCATATTGAGACTAACGCGAGCGCGACATGTTTCGGGCCAATTCGTGCCCGAGAGCGTTTCAAGTATTACATAATTTTTGAAGATTTTTCGATCCCCCTCCCCCATGTAACGCGCTGTAACGTTTTTTGTACCACACCTCCTCTTTCTCTGAATGTTACGTAACATCCATGGGCATTTTTACCACTGTTCTATAGATATGATTTAATTTTGTGATTTTTATTGTTACGTTGGACCCTCTTGTCACAACAAGACTTTGAACTTCCCAGGTGACCTGGCTAAAGAACGGCTCCCCGGTCCGGCTGGAGGCGGCGCGCGTGGCGGTGACCCCGAGCGGTGCTCTAGAGCTCGACCCTTTGCAAGAACACGACGCTGCCAACTACCAGTGCCGGGTGTCGCTCTCGCCACACAAACACAGGTACGAGTTAGGGTACAACTGCTGAGTGGGGTTAAAAATCTGCTGAGTTGGGCTACAATATTGCCGAGTACAATATTACTGAGTTAGGGTACAACACTGCTGAGTTGGACTGCAATGCTGCTGAGTTAGACTACAATATGGCTGAGTTGGACTACAATGCTGCCGAGTTAGGCTACAGTGTTTCTGAGTTAGGCTACTACAGTGCTAAGTTAGGCTATAACACTGCTAAGTTAGGATATAACATTGCCAAGTTGGGCTATAACACTGCTGAGTTAGGCTACAACATTAAAGGTAAATTACATCAATAAAGGTGCGATGTGGCACAGTTATCAAATTCTTTGACTGTGTGTATTGTGTACTAATCTCATTGTCTCTTCATCAGAACGAGCGAGGAGATCGAGCTGCGCGTGAGTGCGGAGATGGGCGCGGAGGAGCCGCCGCGGTTCGTGGCCACGCCGCAGCCGCAGACCGTCATCGAAGGTTGCTCTGCCTACTTTTAAAACAACTAACTGTGCCCGCGACTTCGTCCGCGTGGAATAGTTTTTATTCGCAATAAAAGGTAGCCTATGTCCTTTCTCAGGGTCTGAAGATTGTCTGTGCCAATGCCAAATTTCATCAAAATCGGTTGAGAGGTTTAAGCGGGAAAGCGTAACAGACAGACAGAGTTACTTTCGCATTTATAATATTAGTAGGGGTAACAAGGGTCTCACCGCATTAGTCGATGCCATTTCGGCAAAACGCCGATTGACACCTTGTTCGCTCTTATTGCGTTGACATAAAGCTTTTTTCGTCCGTGTTTTGCCAAAATGGCGTCGACTAATGTGGGGAGACCCTAATAATCCAACTGTCATAAATGACACCTGGTGGCAATGGTCCGAACTAGGACAACATCTCCTAACTGAACACGAAATCTGGGCAATTAGTTCGGGCATTGTATGCTAGATGGTGTTATTAGTTATTATGTGCCAATATTTTAACCAAGGGTATAGAATTTAAATAAAATATTTCTATTCATGACTGTTTAGACAGTTTCTTGGCCCGGTTAGGATAGTCGGAGACGGCGGAGCTTTCTTCAATAACGAAGCTTTCACTTTTTGCGATAGTTTGTAATTTTAATGAACTTTGTACAATTTTGATTAAAAAAAAACGAATATAATGCAAGCCAAAAATTAAGTCGAGTCATGTACGAGTACGAATGTACTAGAACGAATAAAAGTATTTTTTGTACGTTCATTGGCGCGCTCCCTCGTGGCAAATTAGTGCACTAAGTTTGAAGCGATAGCGCCTTCGTCCAGTAGAGGGCGCTAGTAGGTGCGATCGCAGACAACGAGTCTGTATGTATGTTAAACAAGCTCTTTGTGTTCCAGGCGCGTCGGTGACGTTCGACTGCGCGGCAGTGGGCAACCCCAAGCCCGAGATCAGCTGGCTCAACAACGGTGTTGCCATCGATCTGAAGTGAGTCACCGTTTGCTACCTGCCTGGTTTCTTTTGTTATCTGTTCTACATCTACCCTAATATTATAAAGAAGAAAGATTTTATTTATTGTTTATTTACATCACATAGCTTCCGAAACTACTTTACCGATTTGTAATTTTTTTCACTGTTGGAAAGCTAGAGCATCTCCAGTGAACATGTAGGCCATTTTTTTTCCAAAAGTTAGTGGATCCATGATAAAACTCCAATAATGTAACCCATGTTGTGATCCCACGTAAAAACGAGAAAGTATTTAAGGGAGTGTCTGTGTAAGAAATGATAACTTTGAAATATTTGTTTAATACTCATGCGAAGCCGAGGCGAACTGCTAGTGTTCAATAATATTTATGTTTAAAAAGGATCCCGAAAAGCGCATTTTATGACGAAATTATGAGTACTTTTAATGCATGTAGAGACGCTTTCATAAATTTACACATTCATATTTGGTGCATCTGTAGTCTGTAGCATTGAAAAAAAAAACAGATTTTCTTTAGTTGGCAAGCAAAATAACGCTCTCGTAGGTGTATTTTGTTAAGTGAAAATACAGACAGTAACGCTAGTATTCCTTCTCCCCAGCGACTTGGACTCTCGCTTCTACCTGGCCGGTTCCGGTTCCCTCCGCGTGCAGGCGGCGCGCGTGCTGGACGCGGGCGCCTACACCTGCCGCGCGCACTCGCGGCTCGACTCCGCCGACACTGGCACCACGCTGCATGTGCAAGTGAGGACACATATTTATTAAAGTACCGTCAGGCTGAATTCACAGCTGTCCGGGAGACCAGTACGGGCTGTTGCTACGGTCGCCCAGAGCGGGAACACAAATGAGGAACTAGAGCCTCGTTTCACAGCGACCCGGATTAGTGCGCACGGGACCCGCTCCGAAATTCCGAGTGTATGTGCCCGCTTTAATGTTAATGTTACCAAGTGTAAAAGAGATGCGTGAACTGTGTGTTTACTTCTTGCCTCGTTTCATGCCGAGGACCAAACTGACGCTTTGTTTCAGACGGCTCCTCGCGTGTGGTCACCGGACGCGCCGGTGCTAGTGGCCCGCGAGCGCGGCGACGCGACGCTGCGCTGCTCGGTGCGGGGACGGCCCGCGCCTCGCGTTCGCTGGCTAAAGGATGGCGAGCCGCTGTCGCCCAACCAGCACGACATAGCCATCGTGGACGGGTCAGTGACAGTGGAAAATGCTTAGGGCTTGTACACAAAACTGCATCGCAAAAACCTGCGAACTCGCTACTCAACTATCCATACTAATTGCCAGGATTTTGCGCATTTGCGGCGTCGCCTCGCTTCGCATCGCGGTTTTGTGTACAAGCCCTTATGCGGCGACGCGACGCGATCGCCACTGCAGCACTTTTGCGCCTTAGCGTCACCTATCGTCGAACAGCCGAACTACTTACCATGTGAAGCGCCCTAGCGCCACCTATCGTCGAACGGCCGAATTACATTATCAGGTGAAGCGCCCTAACGCCACCTATCGTCTAACTGCCGAACTACGTACCAGATGAAGCGCCCTAGCGCCACCTATCGTCGAACGGTCGAATTACATTATCAGGTGAAGCGCCCTAGCGCCACCTATCGTCTAACTGCCGAACTACGTACCAGATGAAGCGCCCTAGCGCCACCTATCGTCGAACGGCCGAATTACTTACCCGGTGAAGCGCCATAGCGCAACCTATCGTCCAACAGCCAAACTGCTTACCTGGTGAAGCGCTACCTATCGTCAAATAGCTGGACTACTTACATGGTGAAGCGCCCTTGGGCCACCTATCGTCGAATGGCTGAACTACTGATTTGGTGTAGTGCCCTAGCGCCGCCTATTGTCGAACAGCCAAATTACTTACCTGGTGAAGCGCCCTTGCGCCACCTATCGTCGAATGGCCGAACTACTCGCTACAGACATCCATGGTGTATCAATAAAAATCTTACTTCTTAATAAATAATTGATATTTATTCAATAATTTGCAGAAGATACAATAAAACATTATTGGTACAATATTTACAATAAATCCATGTAACACGTGTGCCTGCACTAAGGTTCCCGGGGAACTGTGTCTGTATAATTGTTTAGTTCGGCTATTCGCCGGTAGGTGGCGCTAGCTACAAGTTCCTCGCCTGACGGGTCCTTCCTTGGCAGGTCGTCGTTCCGCATAAAGGCCATGCTCCGCGTGGACGCGGGCATATTCCAAGTTCCTTGGCTGATGGTCCTTTAGCGCTGTGTAGAATTGTTTAGTTCGGCTATTCGACGATAGATTACCCGAAATCGACGAGCATGTAAACTAATGAAACGTAGACGAAGCAAAGGAGGTATGTCAGGATCGTAGCAAGTGGAACAAAGTGATCTCTGCCTACCACTGTGGGAAAGAGGCGTGACGGTATGTATGTATGTATGTATTCGACGATAGGTTTCGCTAGGGCGCAACAAGTTCCTCATCTGACGCCTCCTTCCGCAGGTCGTCGCTCCGCATAAAGGGCGTGCTCCGCGTGGACGCGGGCATGTTCCAGTGCGCGGCCAGCTCGCCCGCCGGCGCCGCGCAGGCGCAGCTCAGGCTCGTCGTGCTGCCGCCTGACGATGGTGAGAAGGGGGACACAGCTGGACATAGCTTGACACAACTGGACACACCTTCACACTGGACTAAAATTGACACAGTTCAACACGCTCGATAAAGCTTCACGCAATTCGAAACGGATTTGACAAATTTCGACATAAATTTACACAGATTAACACAGTTCTTCATGAATTGGCACAGCTCGATACAGCCTAAAATAAATAAACATAGCTTAACAAAATTTGACGCAGTTCTACATTAATTGACACAGCTTGACTCAACTCGATTTTCTTGAGGCACTTTGACACGGCTTATCACCTTTATAAATTTTATATGTACAGCTCGACAGCTGAATACAGTTCTACAAAAATTTACACAGATTGACACAGCTGGACACAGTTCTACACAAATTGACACAGCTTAGTAATATTTTGAACCTGTACTACTCGTGCAACGAAGCTTTTTTTTCATCCTGTTTTTACTTTCAATTTTTGGTTATTAGAACTAAATTAATATTCTAGAAGTGACTACGAAATCCGAATTAGTCATGGTTTTATTTACGTATCGTTTGGTGAATCCAACCTACTACATTTTGTATTTTAATTTGACTTATTTAAATTTATTTCATTTCATTCCAGACCCCATTCCCAAATTCCCCAATACCACTGACATATTCAACAGCCTAATCTCCTCTGAAGACCCGACCTTAGACCCTTTGCAATACGACCTAGATTTCCTTGGCGAGACGTCATCAGCGTACACATCTGAACCAGAATTCTATGATTACACGCTGCTTGAAGGAGTGGATGTGGGTAGAGAGAATGGGAGTATAGTCTCTCCGCCTAGGGGGCTAAAGGCGGTTATCGTGAAGCACCGATTCGTCACTCTGAGCTGGCAAGAACCGGAGAAGAAGATGGAGGATATAGTTGGATACGTCATCGTTTATAGAGTCAAGGGGAGTGAAAGGTTAGTGGAACTTCATACTCGTAATTTTTGACAGGTGGTCTTGCCGCTAAATCTCTACCAAGCAACCTTTAACAAAGATGTAAAAAAAATTAAGCAAGTGCATATTTAAAATTACCCGATTACCCGTGTGGTGCCGGGTACCCGTGTGGTGCCGGGTTAGAATAGCACCTCCCCTTTTCTTCCCGTGGGTGTCGTAAGAGTCGACTCTGGGAAAGGGTTAGTGTATTGTGGGCGATGGGCTAGCAACCTGTCACTGCAATATCACGTTTAACCATTGTCACGGAACGTTTGGCAAGGATTCGTCGGGTGGCGTGTGAACTCGTTTTAAGTTATGTCTGTCGGGTTGGGAGCAAGCTCTGTGAGTGTATCTGTCCCTGACCTTCATAAGTTTCTTTAAATATAGTAGTTATCTCTTTTGATGAGAACATAACATTAAATCCAAAACACGCGAACCGATGACACAACCTTGAGTCTCTTCTTGTCTAAGGCACGGCCTAAATTTTAGCAATAGTCCTTATGTACCATCTTGGCTACAAATAAAGTGTTTCCTAGCAAGAATACTCTATTTCATTTGTCTCATGCTCGCTACTAATTTATAAATAATAACAAAAAAACATTTAATTAAATAAATTCATTTTATTTGTCAACGTCCCGACCTATCAGGGAAAGTAATAACTTCTCACACACAAAACTCTAGTTGTGTGTTAACTACAGAAAAATACTAGTTGATACCATCTGCATACCCTGAAATTGCTAGACGTGGCACTGAATTTTTGAATTCATGTGCTCTGCCTACCCCTTTTGGGAATACAGGCGTGAGAATATGTATGTATGTATGTAGATTTAAAATATGGACGATAAACTTATTAGCCTGTGTGATGTCGGTTTAGAATAACAGCTCACTGATTCTTCTGTGGATGTTGTAAAAGGCGGCTAAAGAAATAAACAATATCTAAAATGTTTATTGGTCTTATTAGATTAAAAACATTAATAAAAAAATAACTAACCTAATTTTACATTAACAGAGAGCGTGTCTCTCGTGGCGGCCCGGCGCGTTTCGAGATGAATGTGGCCACGCTGCAGCCCAACACGACTTACCAGTTTGCTGCGCGCGCGCTGACCGCCAGCGCCATCTCTCCGGCCACCGAGGTAACTAATTCGTGATTTGACAACGCCATCTAGTTTCGCCAGCGACGACAAATAGCGGCATCTAGTTTTGAATGAAGGAACTAATATTTAATGGTCTTTCCGAAGCGCTAGTAGACTCGAAAATAACGTGTAAAAGTGCTCGTTTTTTAAGTTTTGAATTTTGAATTTTAAAATAATTTAACTAATTTGATCGTTTATCACTTTAAAGTCAAAACCAATACGTGTCGACAAAACGGCCCAAAATGTCATGATATTAATATAGTCCCTGGCAAGTTAGATGGTAAGATTTTGGTAAGACCAAAAAAAATGTTGCCATTTAACTTGCCAGACTATACATACATGATCACTTGTTTATTCATGAATTTCATTATACAGTACTATGTTTTTTAACTTCCTACCTAAAATTGCTCACAAGATTATACCTTATCGGTTTAGGTAGTTAAAACAATGTAAACAATCTTGAAGTGTCTTTTTATTTAAACGTACACTTTATAAATCGAAATCTTTATATTTTACAATTTAGGTATGAAAAAATCATTTATTTTCATAATCGAATTGTATAGTGTAACCATTTTCATTTTTAGACTGTGTATTTCAACAAAAGACATGTGACATTGTTTATATTGTTTTAACTACCTAAACCGATAAGGTATAGTTATGAATTTTATAAAATTGCTTAAATCCACAATTGCGGTCAAAAATATTATTACAAGTGTGTATTGTAAGTGCATTTACCATCATGGTCTTTCTAAATCGCTGTTACACTCAAAAAGACGTGCAAAAAAGTCCCCTACAGCCTACATTTTTTTTTTCTTCAGACGATCGAAGCGCAAACACCAGCCGAGGAGCTAGGCTCTGCGCCGCCCCGCGACGTGCGAGTGGAACCACTGGGCCCTCACGCGCTGCGCGTGCGCTGGACCGCGCCCGCGCCCGCCGCGCCCACATATACCATACACTATACTGAGGTGAGCGCCATCTAGCGACGAGTGGCGGGAGTTTTACGAAGAGCTAGGCTAAGCGCCGCCCCGCGACGTGCGCGTGGAGCCACTGGGCCCGCACGCGCTGCGCGTGCGCTGGACCGCGCCCGCGCCCGCCGCGCCCACATATACCATACACTATACTGAGGTGAGCGCCATCTAGCGACGAGTGGCGGG
>BHDV01070321.1:10922-24821 GCA_005406045.1 Adoxophyes honmai | reverse complement strand
CAGCGCCAGCCGCAGCGCGCCGCCGCCGCCGCCGCATGCTGCTCCGGCGCCGCGCGCATGCTCCACCATACACCGCTTTAAACCCCTGTTATGGGCCGCATTTTTAATTTTGTATTAGTGGTTTGAGGTAGAGCTACATTTCCCTCTGTCCTATTAAGAGCAAACAGTTACGCGACCCTCTAACAGACATTTTTTTATTATTATTTATTTTTTAATAACAAATCATTACAGAGCCTTAGTGGCTAGGGTTTGGGCAGGTTCAAGTCAACATTTCCACCAGACAGAGAGGCAATTAGTGCACCACGTACTGAAAACTTTTAGAAACTCGGCTTTCGAGTTCAAAAACGACGATAAGTGTTCGGACTGGGTAGCAGAAGTAAATGTTTACGTTGGGCTCGCGCTGCCTGTGCTGTCTCGAAGAAGACAAATCGTTTTAAGTAGGTATGTTGTCAAAGTTCTCAAAATCTTCGTATGTATTTTAGCCATAAGTTTTTGATTCTTCCATTGTTTTTCTTAACATAAAGTCGGTGCTGTTGACTTTGATGCTGACCAACAAAATGGAATACCTACGTGAACAGGCTGTCAAAAAGAAGAAACGTGTTAGCATTTGCTTTTTGAATTTTTGTTTTACTTAATTATACGAGACTAGCTTTTGCCCGCGGCTACGCTCGCGTTAAATTCCGGGCAACACATAAGAGATCTTGGAATTATATTTAATATACGATTTTTTTGTTAGTCACTAAAAACCCGCAGGCCATTTAAGTATAGCTTTTACGTTGAAAATTGCGGAATGCTCCTTACAAACTTCCACACCCCATTTTTGGGAAGTGGGGAGTTATGAAGAGACAAAAAGTAGCCTATGTCACTCTCCATGCTCTAAACTATCTCTACCAAAAAAAATCACGTCAATCCGTCGCTCTGTTTAGCCGTGAAAGACGGGCAAACAAAGAAACAAACACCCTTTCAGATTTATAATATTAGTATAGATTATAAAAATTAAACAGAAATTAGTCTAAAATGACTGTGAGGTCTTAGGATTATGATTATTCCACGCTTCGCAGCCACTTCTAGCATAGTTTTAGGTTTACAAACAGATGACAGAGGTGGAATAGTGACAGGTTGCTAGCCCGTCGTCTAAAAGATACCTTAACCCTTAACCACGGAAGAAATGGAGAGGTGTTACTCTATCCCGATACCACGTGGCATCTATAGTAGAAATTATTTGAATTCGTATTTTTGACAAAAAAAAACACAAAAAATACAAGTAATTTCTATTGTTTTATACTGTGTTACACTATTGTAATACGCATAATACTTATTTTTTAATCTTTTGCGATCCTCACTCATATTTATCAGGTTTATCACTTAGCGAAACTTTTTTATGGTCTTATAATTAGGTACAGTCGAGTTCATTAACATATGAGCAAAACGGAGGGTTCAAAAAAATCTGTACACCTTTATGACATTGACGATAAGGTGCAAAAGTTTACATATTTGGCATTTGTCTGCTCATATATATTTATGAACTCGACTGTACTTTAACGTTTCAGCCGCGTTACAGCGAGCTTGGGCAAGAATACCGATACTCTAGGTATTTCAATAACCGACTGAATCAGAAACACGTGCTGTGTTTATGATTCGGTCGGTTATTGAAATACCACTCCACATCTGCTCTCCAAAACTCGAATATCTAACAGATGTGGGTGTCAAGTCCGCCAAGCTGAAGTGGGACTGGGCCGGACATGTCTACCGAATGCACCAGACCGATGGGCACGAATCGTTACCATCCGGTTACGGTTCCGAAGGATGGCTAAAGGAGCAGGGCAGACCCGAGAGTTTGCGGGACAATCTAGACTCCTTTCAGGACGATTTACAAGTGTAGAGCTACCTACCCAAGATAGGGAAGAGAGCCAAGAGAGGCGGAATAATAAATAAATAAATATCTAAATATCATTGGACAATATTTACACCAATCACCTAGTCCCAACGTAGGCAATTTAATGCCTGTGTTATGGGTACTAGACAACGGATAAACTTACTTATATATAGATAAACATCCAAGACTCGAAAGCAAACATTCGTATTCATCATACAAACATCTGCCCCGACCGGGGACCGAACCCGGGACCTTAAGCTTCACAGTCAGGTTCTCTAACCGCTGGGCTATCCGGCCGTCGGCCGGAATAAAGTGGAGACCTTTGCCCATCAAGCCATCAATGAGACCATCACTCTAAATTACTCTAAAACATTAAAAAAGTCCCGCTGACTGACAACGCATATATGTATTCAAAAATTACCTACAATACAATAGGTACTTTAATTTTGATTTGAGTTAAGTACTTAGCCAAAAATGTCCAAATGACTCTCCACTTGTGATTTTGCTTCATAGTCCCACATAATAGACGGAACAACCTGTTGGTAGTAAAAACCAAGCATTTAAGTGTAGGTACTTTTTTATTTTACTAAAGAAAAATAGTATTTCATGATTATTATTTAATAGTGTCCGACCGAAGGTACAATTTTGGCCGAAGCCGAAGCCGAAGCCGATTAATCGGTTTCCACCAAAACCTTCGGCCGAAGCCGAAGCCGAAGCCGAAGGTGTGTTGACCCCATGTTCACCCTAAGAAATACGAGAATTTGCTAATATTAAAAAAAACGGCAGTAATTTATGCGCAGTTTTCGCCTCTAAATCAAATGTGACTATGTTGTTATGTTATGTGTTGTCAGTAATTTATGTAATTAACTGCAAGTAATGCGATCGGGCCGGCGAAACACTGCTCTGCTAAGCGCTGCGCACTATCCCTCTCGCTCTGGCATCGTTCGTCCAATTTCAAATCACAACTTTGCAAACCTTCGGCTTCGGCCAAAGCTTCGGCCAATTTTTGGCCAAAGCCGAAGGTTTGGCCGAAGGTGGTTTTTTTGGCCGAAGGTGGCCGAAGCCGAAGCCGAAGCTTCGGTCGGACACTATTATTTAATTGCTTTAAAAAAAATTCTAAGTAGGTATAGGGTTATAGTATAGGTACCTGCACCTAGATCACAAAATGTAAAGTAGCTACAATGACAAAGTATAGCAAGAAATTGCTCAATGGGTTGTGGGCTAGAGATTCTAGACCTCGCCTCTTAAATATTTTTATGCATTTTAACTTTTTACTCTAAAAAAATACTGGATTTAATAACTAGTATAATAATAGTAATATAGGTATGATGCAAAATTTCCAAAAGTATGGCCGCTTTCGGGGCGCCTGTGCCTTGCCTTGCTGAGCCCTAGGGCGCTCTGCCTACCTAGGTATTTTGAACTTGTAACAGTGTTACTGCATTTTTACATTTTAATCATTCCATGATAATGGAATACCTACCTTTAACTAAATATAATTAACTAGCTGTCCGCCCGCGGCTTCGCCCGAGTGGAATTCGGTTACATTGCGGTATAAAGCACAGCAAATTTACCTACATGTTTATATTATGTCGCATTTACACGCTCGCGTTCAATACGACATTCAACGGGCACAAACACAAGCAGAAGCATGAGAACGGGCTGTTCGACCGTTTGAATGTGCACTTGTTTGGTGAGCTCGGACCGCAGGGCTGCTCGCCGTGCTGCTTGCCAGGATGCTTGCCGGGCTGCGTGGCACGCGTGTAAACCTAGCATTAGATTTTTTACACCCTTCGTTACATTATTGACGATTACCAAGGATCTATCTTTCCTCTTTATAATATTAGTGTAGAATTGAACCCGTGCATTTAAGTATCATAGTTTTAATAAAGTTTCATTGTATTGTATGTTTCTTGAACTTCTTAGTCAATACATATATACTACACAAATACACGCATAAATATACCTACGTCTCACTGTCGGTCACTGAACTGTAAGCATGGTCAAAACTTTTTAAAAGTATCAAACTTCTGGTACTTTTCGAAAACTTGTTAAATAGAAACTCTGCGATTCAAACACGAAAGCGGTAGTCCGGACACGGCTAACCGCCCTCGCTGTCGCGTGGTCCGCGGCGCGGCGCGGCGGCGGCGCGGCGTCGCGGCTCAGCAGGCGCTTGCTCCAGACGGCGGCCGCGCGCCGACTGCCGGCCGCCGGCCGCCGGCCCGTCGCGCCCACTCGGTGGTAAACTAAACATCCCGGCTGCTACGCGATACGCGATGCACCTACACCACCAACTCAGGTTCAGCATTAATAGCCTAACCGATACAAATGACATTCGATACGAGCATTTTTGCTGACTGTAGGTACTTTTTGCCAACTGTAGTTCATTGTCTTACATCGCAGATATGTCCAAATACCAAGCGATCGGACCCTCCGATTAAGAATTCCCGCCTCAGGAAACATTTCTGATTGGAACCCCAGGATTCTACCAGATTATTGTATTGTCCTCAGGTCCATTCAGGATAACATGGTCACAGAAACAGGGGTACTAAACATTTTCTGTGAAGTTATAGTATTAATTTGATAAATATAAAGTTAATTGGCTTAAAAGCTGGATAAAGCCATAAAATTGCATTTATTATTCAAGTATTTTGAAAACGTTTAATAATATTTTCATTTTTGCCCACTCTCATAACCTGTTTACCCATTTAGCGCCACGCACGACACCCTGTCGTTATTCCGCAAAGCGTGCCGCAGGCCGACGACGACAATATGTCGTTAAAATGTAGAGCAAAATGCCAATAAGGAATAAGAAATGGAAAAGATAACAGAATATTAAGTGAAACCTTAACAAAATATTATTCTAAGGGCCGATTTTTCAATCACCAGATAAATTTATCTGCCAGTTAAAATTGTTGCTATCCTCTTTTCGCGTCATATAAAAGAAAAGTGACAGCCAACATTTATCGGACAGATATGTTTTATCTGGTGATTGAAAAATTAGCTCTAAATAAAACATCCTTATTCTAAATAAAACAAATAAAAAAAAATAAAAAAAATAGAAAATCGATAAAAGCAAATCGTAGGGGCATAGCCACAATAGATACAAATTCAATGAAAAAAAAACCGGGCAAGTGCGAGTCGGACTCCCGCACTGAGGGTTCCGTACGAACAGATTACAACGCCATCTAGTGACAGATTTTCGAACTAATGATAAATTTTAACTTTATTTAATAAAAAGAAAACTACTTGGTAGATTTTGTTCAAACCAATTTTCGTTGATAGTTTTTATGGTAATGTACATCATATATTTTTTTTAGATTTACTTATCACTCTTTTATTTTAGAAGTTAGAGGGGGGGGGACACAACTTTTTCAACTTTGGAAGCGTCTGTCGCGCAAACTATTCACTTTAGAAAAGTATGATGTTAGAAACCTCAATATCATTTTTGAAGAGCTATCCATAAATACCCCACACGTATGGGTTTGATGAAATTTTTTTTTTTTAGTTTCAGTTCCATGTATGGGGAACCCTAAAAAATTATTGCTTTTTTTTAAATTTTGTGTCACAATCTTAATGCGGTTCACAGAACACATCTACTCACCAAGTTTTATCAGTATAGTTCTCATAGTTTCTGAAAAAAGTGGCTGTGACATACGGACGGACGGACGGACGGACAGACAGACATGACGAATCTATAAGGGTTCCGTTTTTTTGCCATTTGGCTACGGAACCCTAAAAAATTATTGCTCTAATGTCATTATTCACGGAGAAAACAGGGGACTACGTTTGTATGGAGAAGTGGCGCGACTCCTATCCTCTTAACGAACCTTCATTAGCGCGGGATGTATGTAGGATACCTTTTGACAGTAGTTCTGCTACTTTACGCTAGGTGGCGCTAGGGCGCGACACCCTAGCGTTTAAGTAATTGTGTAGTACTTGCGATTAAGTTGTAAATACATTTTTAAATGTTCAGTAAATAATTAGCTACATCCTTACTTAATATTATAAATCGGAAAGTGAGTTTGTTTGTTTGTTCCGCTTTCACGCCGTAACTACTGAACCGATTGCTTTGACATTTTGCAGACTTAAAGTTAGAAGTCCGGATTAAATAATAGGATACTTTTCATCCTGGAAAAAAATTATATTCCCGCGGGGAAAAAATACTATAATTTGCTTGATGGATGGATTGGAGATGGCGCTGTGTCGTTTAAAACACGGTCAAAATATTGCAAACGAATATAAACATGTTGTAAATTTGTTGTGCTCTATACCGCAATATAACCGAATTCGACGCGGGCGGAAAGCTAGTATGTAGTTCATAATGCGGCTACGGGTATAATAAAATAATGAAAGAATTACCCTCGAAGTCTTTAATTGGTACGGTGCTACACGCTAGTATTGGACTGGTTTTAATATGACACTGACTGCCAGCGCTACCAGACTCATGTGTTTGATGTAGAGTATTGTAGAGGGAGCGTTTTGCTGAGCGGGCAGCGTCGCCCGCCCGTCGCGCGCCTTTATCTGCAGGGAGCGTTTCAAAACGCTACCTCGACATCAACCATAGAAGCCTGTGAGCGTGACACTACAACCAGCCTTAAACATACTAAAACTGATCAAGAACACAACTTCCTCATACATCCTCATATTAACACATTCAGAACCAAGGACCCGGCTCCCGGGTTCTTCATAACGTTCGCGAGACGCCGAGAACCCGGTAGCCGAGTTCATGCAGTACTAGCTATAGACTACTCGGTTCCGCGCAGATTACTTGGTCGTGAATGTGTTAATTATTAATTGCAAAAATGTACAGTCAAGGACTTTAATCCTTGAGCCACCATAGAACCAATCCACAGTAAACGTTATAGTGACATCCCATCAACTATAAAGGGAAATCGTGATGCTTTTTTCTTTGAAAAAGTTCCATGGTGGCTTATGAATTAAAGTCCTTGACCATACAGTGGCCAAAGCCAAACTTACCAACATTATAAGTAGTGGGGTTAAAGCAACTCGCGAATTTTTACCTCCACTAATTAAAATCTTGAGCCCTCCAGGGAAGGCTGCACAAGAAGAATAAAACACATGACATGGATTTTACGTTTTATTTCTTACACTTAAGTCACATCACTTCACTTCCTTCACTTGCAGACCTGCAACAAGAAATCAAAGCTTAAACTTTGCTGTCATCATTTTTGTTCTGAGGTCAGGTATTCAACTACATTGTTAAAGTAATTAAATTGTCGGATATAACATAACTCCAATAAGGACCAATTGAAACAAATAGGAAATATAATTTAATCTTGGAATTAAGACTCTCATCTGCCTTTTTCATATGAAAAAAAAAACGTAATTTAATGAATAACTTATATCAAGGCTAAAATTTTTGTATGTTGATTGAATACACCCCTTATCTTAAAAGAAAAAATAATTTGTGCACAAGAGCATAATAATGCATTTTACACAGCCTTTTCTGGACATAATAACTTTAGGAGGATGAGAAGTGTTAAAAGAAACCTTTTGTTGGATAAACCATTGTATTCTGTTTGCGAGTTTTAAATTATTACAATTTTTGTTTACCCTTTTGACATTTATTTTTTGATTTTGACATTTTTGACATTTTGTGATTTGATTTTATTTTATTTTTATGTTCTTGATCTTATTAATTTGTTATTGTATTTATTAGTTATTATTCACCATTTGACGATCTTTTTGTGAATTCTTTGTATCTGACATATAATTTGGATGTAATGTAATTTTCAAAAAATGACAAATAAATCTAATCTATCTAATCTTTTTTTAGGTACTCAAAAACAATATCACAATCTATTAATTTCTTTCATACATTTAATGTGAAGATCTGTAGAGTGATATTTGTATGAAAAACTTTAGTATTGAGAAAATAAATAAATGTATTTTTTTGAATAAACGTCACTTTCTGAAATCTCTCATCAGACAGTGATAGTCTCTCTCGCGCGCATATCGACTCGCACCTTGTTCATTTTACTTACTACTACTATGACTACTTTAATTTGCATCAGCATAATTCTTTGTCACCATAATACAACAACAGCTATGAACAGTTCTCTGCACAGATATCAGTGAAGTCAACCCTTTGTAAATGGTGCCCCCGGCTGGGGGTGGACTCACCTGGGGGCAGGCTCTGCTTGAGCTTCTCGGCCTTCTCCTTGTCCGTGATGACCAGCGTGTACAGGAAGCGTGTGCAGCGCACCTTGAACTTCACATTCTCGGGATTCTTCTTTATCTTCACCACTGTAAATATAACTTCTGTAAGATACAGGACTATTTGTGTTCCACTAAGAGCTAATTTTTCAATCACCAGATAAAACATATCTGTCCGATAAATGTTGGCTGTCACTTTTCTTTTGTATGACGCGAAAAAAGGATAGCAACAATTTTAACTGGCAGATAAGTTTATCTGGTGATTGAAAAATCGGCCCTAAGTGGGATAAAAAAAGAGTTTTTTATCTGTTATCTGACTTTGTGAAACCTAAATAATCTGGTGTCTCACAATAGTTATGAGCTGTATCTTAGGGTTGTTTTCTATATAAAACTGAAAAAATTTAACAGATTATGTTCTCCGTTGGATTTGTGTCAATTGAATCTATAGCACACAACCGAGGACTTCACAAACATCACTTTTTATCAAATGCATGAATTGTAATATGATTGCGAATGTACAGGGTGGTAACAGGGTAACAGAGTACAGTTTTTGGCATCCAGCTTGGTGAGGTTTTAAGTAGCGAAAGTGAATTCACACACACTTATTTTGTGGTAGTGATGTCCTTACCCCCACAACTTAAAATCTTGTCAAGATGGTTGCTGGGGACAGGCTGCAGATTTATTTCATTGAAATGACTTTCTTTTCTTCTTTCATTCTTTTTATAGTGCCATTTTAAAGCCTGTTAAGTAACAGAACTCATTTTGTTTAGAAATCAACAAATTATGAAAAATTTAACTTTTCAGTACCTGCAGTATCTGTAGCAGCTAGGAGTACTGTTTATGGTGACATTCTTTCATTTTTTACAGTATAAATTACTATTAAAATCTTTCTCAATCCCATGGCTCTCCAAAGAGACCATAAAGTTTAACAATATAAACTAGGTAAGTAACAAAATCATGCCATGTTTCTTGAAAATGGGAAGCAAAAAATGAATAAATTCCCTAGGATTGACAGGGAACCCTTGAAGAGTAATGTCAAATAGATACACTACAAAGACAAATGGTTTTGCCTCATAGTTACCGTTAGGCAGGACTTAATCACATTACTATTAAATTTAAAATGGTTTTGAGTTTTAGTTTTCCCAACACACAGTGAATAACAATACACACAGACATAGAAATACATAAAGACATAGATTGATAATCATGAAAGACATAAATAGCTGCACCTGACCACCAGCCCAGTGTGATACCATAGCTGATGATAGTGTATGGAATTAGTGCAGTCAGTATTTACATGGTGTTCATGACTTATAGACATAGTGCACGATGTAATGCGGTTCAGCGCCGGCAAGAGTCGAAATACGACGGCTCGGCAAGTGTTACTACCGAGACTGAATGAAAAAACGATGAAATATAAATTTTTCCGATGGAATTCAACGGATTAACATAGTGCACTAGATCTGTATCCAACAAACTCAACACCAAACTTTGAGGTTACACCAGTGTGTGTAATCATGAAAACATTCATGTTTATGTATATAGTCAGTAAATATCTGATTTAAAGATAATCAAACACTTACATTTGGCGTCTTTCCTTCTCGCCTTCAGAAGGAAGTCCTTGATATCCTTAATTTCGCGCGGCTGCAAGACAAAACACACTAATCAACACAACAATTCCGGTTGTACAAAGCTTCAAATTTACACACTTAAAGACCCTGTGGACGATTACATTTCTTAATTTAAGATCCATACACTAATAAAAACCACTATTTAACGCAAATAGGCTATATTTACCATAATGAAGTTGATCCAATAGTTGACAAGTGCCTGGAAAGAAATATACGTGTGATCAGAAAAATTTAAATATACTTTGATTCTTGGTTTAATAAAGTACTGTTTCAGTTTAATATTTATCTAAATTCTACATAAATAATCACGATTTACAAAGATTCACAAAATGTTGCACAAAATCGCACTTCTCTCACCTGTCAAACTTTCTGAAAGAACTTGACATTAGAGTTGACACTGACAGCTCGACTTGTCTTTTTTTGTGAAGGACAAAGGAGACAACGTTCATACTGCCTCGACTGTTAGTGAATAAGGTCGACTGCACGTGTTATGTTTTTAAACACAAATATTTACTAAAGACTTATAATTATATTATAATATTATAATTATAATTTGTGTTGATATTAGAATAATACCAAAACACTGTTTACAGAGAATCAGAGCTTTCTATGTAATATTACCTATTCGTCAAAATTCGATTCCAAACACTCAATATTTCTGTATTCTTCATATTCTGACTCTGGTGAAGTTTGATCTTCGTCAGATGTTGTGTCGCTTTCAGAACCACCAACCTCGATTATAAAACGTTCAGTCTGGGATTCGATTATAGGACCTTTATTCCTTTATCGTGGATCTACATACACATTATATGAGAAAATAAAATCTATTAAGTTTAAGTAAAACAACATGGTTGTAGGCTATAATCTCATGAAAATATCAACATAAAAAATATTGTACTTTCATATTCAAGATCAATTAAATAATAAGGAATGTTTTTATCATAAAAAAATAATATAAAAGTAATTATAATTTTTTTATTGAAGTTAAATGTACACTTTTAATCTGAAAGCCTAGCACAGTGACGATTATACGAAATTCACAAAAACTGCATAGCCTACTGATTTAGAATAATAAATGTACAAAAATAAAACAGCTATAAACATTGGGTAAGATAAATTTTCTATCCTAATTTACAAGGCCAGTCTCAGAGACCCGTCGACAAGTTGTTTAACACCATCAGCACTGTATTAACATCGGCACCACATTTTACTGACGATCATGGCTAGACCACGGTGATGCCGAACGTGAACAAAGAGTTATCAGCTTGTCGCCTCAAATATACACAGAAAATATTATTATTATAAGAAATACAAAATGAAAGGCAGTTTTATTTCAAAATCAGATAAATTTCTGATAAATATACTTTTATTCTGTATTTTTATCAATAGTGATAATTCAATCAGGCAAATGCAGCTTGCAGCGCTCGCCAGTGTGCCTGGCGCTCGGCGCGCAGCGTGGCGCCGCGGCCGGTCAGCGCCGCCAGCAGCGACGCGCGCGCCGCCGCCGCCTCCGAGTAGCGCGCACCGCCCGCGCCGTCACTAACGACCTTTGCCTCCACGCTTATGATATCTAAAAGTAAATTAAATATGTTAGTGGCTTGTGGATAAGTTGAATCCACTCTAAATACTCAAGTTATGCTTGTTGTAGTTGTAACTAATAAGAATAAGTAACGCGACAGTCATTATCATCATTCATTAAATTTATAAATTTACCGTGCACGGGTTTAATTCAACTAAAACTACCAGTTTAGACAACTTCTACACCATCAACAAGCTCGTGACAATATTAATTACATGTAAAGAATGTAGGATTAAAACCACAATCAATTATTGCTCTATTGTGTTAAGTAACATAAATAAATTTATACGCACCACAAAAAGATGGCCAGGGCAAAAGTGGTAACGTCCGGCACGTGCTGAGCTCCAGCTGCACGCGGTGTCCCTGCGCCGCCGCGCCGTGCTGCGGCCCTCCCGCGCCCGCCGCCTTGGCCCCCGCGCCCGCGCTGGCGTACGCGTCGTGCGCGGCGACGATCGCGTGCCCAGCGCACCGTACGCCGCATGTAAACCGCGCCGAATACCGCCAAGACGTGTAGTTGCTCCACTGCTCCTCAATCCACCACGACTCACTGCGAATATCATCATCTCTTCATTGTGCTACTCGTACTTTGAACCTTTTCACAATAAGTTACAATAGTTACATATTTTATTAATTAGAAGACGGTACTGTAGCGCCCCAGCGCCACATGCGTCAAACAGCCGAACTAAACGGTTCTACATCGCGCTAACGAAGTTTCGACGAACGGTTGCATAAATACAACTTCCAACTTCCTCTCTATGGACTTCGGTCCCCAGGCATAACATCTGCCTGGAGAGAGATCTCTCTATTGGAGACTTTCCCACAGTACGGAAGGTAAAAATCACTTTTCTGGTGAATACCTCTACAGTAGTAGTTTTTAATGGTGATTAGAGGTATAAAAATCTTTGACTCTAAGACATTCAAACTACTTGATTCTTGACCTACTATAATAACCTATGTAATAGATATCATCACAATGATAATGATATTAGATTGTTGTACGATAGAAAACTTTATTGCTTTTATCGTGACTGCGGTAGGTTAAAAAGGTACCAATATGTATACTTGACACTTACATGTGGTCATAAAAGGCGTGTAAATTGTTGAAATCAGCGAGATGTGCTGCGAGCGCATGCGGCTGCGCTCGCGGCGCCGCGCCGTCCAGCTGCGAGTGCAGCGACACGCGCGCGCCCAGCAGCAGCAGCGCCAGCGCCGCCGCCGCGCCGCGCCCGCGCCACGCCGCCCAGCCGCGCCGAGGCACCATGACCGCACTGAGTCACCATGAATCACCAAGTTTAAAACGAACACTTCAAAATGATTTGCAATATTTTTCTAAGTTTTTTTGTCAATACATTTAGGAAGACATAAAACAAAACAACTAAAAAATTACTTACATTAATTTACACGCGTGCAGAGCAAAGCCCTAAACTAAACCTTTATAAGTAGGAAATAACACAGGGAATTACTATTCACTTAATATATCTTTTTTACACCAGTACCTCTTAAACCAAGAGCAACAAGTAATTAATGATAAATTAAGCGGAAGCTGTGATGATAACAATATCCGTGAACAAGTCGGCGCGGCGGCTCGGCTATAACTATTGGCCAACAGCAGGTTCGATTGAACTTAAAAATATACAGAGAGCAGAGAGTAGTTAACTATACAATTAAATTTAATTCAAAACAAGAAAACTTTGATTGTCCTTTAGTTTGCTCACAGCCCATTTATTTCTACGGCACAACGTCGCTAGGCGCAAAAGCGTCTCACCAGATGTGGTCCTTCCTATTTTTAGTTTCTGTATAAACAAACAATAGTTACTTTTGTTAAAACGGTCTGATTTCAGTTTGTTAGACTGAAATTTCGCAACAATAACAACTTGAATCGATCAGTTTCTTAATTTTTATATGCAACATTTTTTTATTATCATCAAAAAAGTGATGCAGTTCTTATGCTAGGGGCCGATTGTTCAATCACCAGATAAATTTATCTGCAAGTTAAAATTATTGCTATCCTTTTTTCGCGTCATATAAAAGAAAAATGACAGCCAATATTTATCGGACAGTTATGTTTTATCTGGTGATTGAAAAATTAGCTCTTAGTCCTAGTAAAAATAAAAATACAAACCAAAAAGTAGAAAACCAAATAAAATTGTCGAATTAAAATTGTTGCCATACTCAAAAAGTGGCATACTCATTTTAATTTCTCAGATAAATAAAATATTATATTCCTTCGACTTTAATTTCTATTTTATTTTGCTTGGTATATCAACGTTAGTTCGTTTAAAATGCTGCGAAGTGAACGCAACTGTCATTTTGCCACAATTTCTGAACGTAATCTTGAATTTGTCTTGTCGAATAATTGATACTGGCATCACCATCGAGAAGCGTCGCGGTGACATTTTGACAGTTTGTCGGCCATTGGCATCGTTAATGTTTATGAACAGCGATCGGTATCGGTGAGAGACCCAGAGGGTGGCAATGGTCCACCGACGTGTGAAAACCTTCATCGACAGCAGCGGGCGCGCCGGGCAGAGGCGGCGGCGCGGCGCGCGCGCGTGAGCCGGCATGGAGCGCGCCGAGCGCGGAGTGGTGCGGTCGAGCGCCAGGCTCAGCGGAACCAACGGCCACGGCAGCGGCAA